>VXBL01003732.1:77401-117474 GCA_013400195.1 Aramus guarauna | reverse complement strand
AAAAGGGGGGCAGGATTTTTTTTTTTTTTTTTTTTTTTTTTCTCTCCCCCCCCTCCCCCCCCAATTATTTTTTTTGTTGTCGTTGTTGGCATAGCAACTAGATATTGCACTGAAAGATATTTTAGCTCTGTGTGTGTGAGATGTAAAACGTACAATATATCTAATTTCTGTGTGTGTTTCCAGTATATGGGAGATAAGGCACCTTCCTGGGTGAAGTTAATATAATCTCAGATTATTTTTTCCTCCCCCTCCTCTTTTCCACCTATCTCTTTTGTTAATATGTTTATTTGCATGTGCATAAAGTCTGTATATGTACTCATGTGCAATACGCTTAAATGCTATGGAGATGCAGACGGGTTTTTGAAACAATAAGATTGCTGCTTCCCGGCTGAGCTGCTGGCTGGGTTGGTGTGGGGTTGGTTTTTTTTTTCCATTCATTCATTTATTTCAAGCAACTGTACCGTGACTGCATTTTTCAGCTCGATCCCTGGGAAGAATTGCTGGGTTGCGATAACGGAGGGGGCTTACGGCGGGCTGTGGGCTTACAAAGAGGAGGGGGATGGGATGAATCCATCAAGATTTGTACTATTGCAAATGTGATTGCTGTGGATGCCTTTGTAGTAGGGAAAGGGGTGTGTGCCGGAAGAGTTAGTTGTGCCGCCTCCCCCACCTCGCATCCGCACGGGCTGCGGTCGGTAGCAACCGTTTTGAGGGAAAGGAGTGAAAAATGGCCTTTTAAAGCTAAAATAAATGCAATCTTAAATATTTCAGCCTGATGGTATTAGAGGTCAGATGGAAGGGGAGCGTTAGAAAGTACCCACTGTTTGGCCATGGCACTTGCTCAGTGCTATGACATCATCCTAGACCAGCCCCGAAATTACACCAGTGAGCCCTCCCCTTCTTGTTTTACCCTGCCTGAACGGTGGGGTTTTTTCCTTCTGTACCACCATTTCTTGATCCCCCCCGAATCCCTTTGGATTTCTACATGTACAAGACGGACAGTACGTGTGTGTGCACGCAGCTAAAGGTTGTGAGTGGAGGGGAAAAAGCAGCAGCGGTGCCAAGCAGCCAAAATTTTTCAGTGTGGTGGTTGCTGCTGCTGCCGTTAAAATCTCAAAGGATGCTGTGGCATTCAGACTTCTGGCCAGATGCTTCATGGGCTGATGTTTGGGGGGAGCATCTGAGGTCCATCTTTTGCAGGTGTACTTCTGGGTAGCCATAGCCCAAGTGCTCCTCAGGCCAGTGTCCCCTGCTCCCCCTTCCCTCCCTCCTCCCCCCCAAGTTAGAGTGACCTAGAAATGTGTATGTTAGAGGACTTCATGCAGCACACCTGACACAGGCAGCATCTCTGGTCTCCTGGAGACCCTCTGCCTTGTGAATTTTTCTCTTTTGTAGGTGTGTGTGCGTGCAGCCAGTATAGTGCCCACGCTCTTGCCTGCACTCAGCGAATACAAGTAGGATCCAGTTAGGTTGGCTGGAGGGAAGAAATGATGAATGACTGGAGCATCATACTCCAAACATGTATACAATTTGATTGATAAATAGATACATGTGTTGAATGTATTAATATTATTTTACTCCCTGTGGAAAGCTGCTGCACCTTCTGTCCTGCCTTCAGCAGCAGAGTCCATAACTCCTGTCTTCCTCCAAATATGTCATCCCTGGGCTACTTGGGTGGCTTGATGGTATCACATGGCAAGGTTCCCTCAGGAGCTGATGAAAGATGTTGGCCTGAAGGTACAGACTGTGAGGTCTTCCCAGACCTCTAAGCTCTGGGGAAGACAGCTAATGTCCCAAGGTCACTCCGAAATCCCATCGCAGCCTCCCGTGGGGCTGGGATTGTGTCTACCTTAATTCCTTACTCACTTGCCTTGGCTAAATCTCTCTGCTTCAGTGACCAAATGATGATAAAGAGAAAATTAATACTGGGTGGGGAGGATGCTAGGCTTTTTGGAGAACTTTTCTTTTTCTTGTTTTCTGTAGCACATGCCCTGATGCAAAGCACATCTGGGCTCATGCCCAGACCCAGGAGTCACCCTGGACTCTGAGCAGTACATGCACAGCATGTTTTGGAGGAGAAGGAAGTCCCACCGGTTAGCTCACTGCCAGCCAGCAGGCCTTTGGGAAAGCACATGGTAGTATGTGTTACGCAAAGGCTTTGTTGTCCCCATCATATCCACGCATATCCCCTTCCCAGTATAGAGGGATGTTCCCAAAGCACCACCTTGGTACTACAGGAGATGTTACTGTGTCCTTGGGTTCTGAGGTTACGTGGTGGGAGAGAAGTTTCCCTGTGTTTGCAACAGAAATATTTTATTGCAGTTCATCTTGTGATGGGATTTTTTTTTTAATTAAGCTTTCATTTCCACCTCTTCATATTCCAAAATATAAAGTTGGGGGGAGGGGTGACCCAACCCAAACCCAAGAATGCTAAGTTGAAAGCTATTCCACAGAACACGAAGAACACCAGCATACATGGTTGGGTTTGAAGTGCAGGCATGGCTGGCAGCACGCTTCATTATCGCTGTGCATTCGATTACTGCGCAGTGATGTCAGTGGGTAGTGGTGCTGAATGCTGCTGCTCTTCTGGCCAGGGGAAAACTTCTCTTGTGTCTGTCCCCTTGTCTGCTGCTTCGGTATCTGTGGGGAGGACAAGGTCAGCCATGTAGCTGATGGGTGGAGGATGACCTAAACGTGTCTGAAATTTATAGTGTGAAACCATAAATTCAGACTTTATTCATGTCTCCGTGTTAATTTACTCTCTCAACAGCATATTGAAAAAATTAATCCTGTGTGAATGGGTGGTCAAGATCCCACAGGGTTAAAAACTAAGCAAACCCCCAGGTTTTGATGGTTCCCTACATCGCTGCTGCTGACCATAAGTTGGTTCCTCAGCATCTGGGTACTGTTTCCTGGGCACAGTTGACAGGATTGGGTGGCCTGTATTGCAGAGAATCAGAAAATGGGAGTTCTGACCTCAAATTCAATAATATGGGATGATACTTGGGTGTAAAAACTTCTGCTCGTGGGATTTGCTGAACACTACCCCCATCATGAGGAGGGCAGCGTTATAGAGGAAAAGCACCGAGTCTGGGGTGGGGGGCTGTGCCTGTGGCTTCACAACTCTTCCTGCTGGTGGAGTCCAGGGTCTTGGGCCCTCAGGTCCTTGTTACTCACCCTGAGATCAGGATATTGCACATGGAGGAAAGACTGGCATTTCTAAAAGATGGTCTCAATTTGGAAGTTGGGTCTCTTTCCAAAAACAAGCTCAAATAGTTTCAGCGAGCACAGGGGTCACAAGAGAACTACATTAGACAGCTCTACGCTCCAGTTGTCCTGGTGATTTTAAGCGTGATTCCCCTGCCCTGTTGCTCTGCAAAAGCATCACGTGAATAAGAAGGAAACTGGACAGACTTCCAGATAAAGTAGTGAAATGGGCTATCAACAAAGAAACAGGCTGTGAATATATCTCTCTAGTCTTTCAGTGATGCTTTGATATTGCTCAGGTTAAGAAAAAAAAAATTAAAAAATGAGCACATGCGGTTAAAAAAGCTGAAGGAGCTTACCTTTGGTTGTAATTCAAGTGACAATTTTAATAGTCACTCTTTCCTGGACCACCTTTCTCTTTGGTCATTGTGTAGACTAACACACACCCCTCCTTTTTTTTTTTTTAATGACATTCTTGTAGCAACAGTAACCATCACTCACTTGGAACAGGGGTGGAAAATGCACTGCATATTTCTGCTGTTGCAGTGAAAGTTTCTATCTGAAATGGAGATCAGGTGCCTACTACATCTCCATGTTATTTTGCCAACTATCAGCGATCCATAAATTAAAAGTTACAACTAGAAATCCAAGCCCTGAAGCTCAGAAAGCTGTTGTTTAAAAAGAAGGGTAGAGGTTCTGCATGTTGATAAGACTACACCTATCAACATTTTCAAGTGAAAGCTGTGTTTTAAAAATGTGCAGAGATGCATCGATCTGCATTTCTGGTTGTCTTTCACGCTTGACCCCTTAACTCCCCCCCATCTCATGCATTTCCTCAATAGCTACTTTTACAGTTTTCAAATGAAATGATCTATCTAATAGCTAAAATTTCAGAGAAAGATCAGACCGCGTGGACTCTATCGAAGGCCTTGGCATTCTCTTTGAAATCCAAATGCCAGCAAAAGAATGATGTGATGTCATCCAGGTTCTGCAAAGCCAAATGCCTGGGTACGTGTGAGCAGGCTTCTCTGGATGTGGCCATGACACCAGGGCAGTCTGACCCCAAACCCAGGTACGTTTGTACAGTGGCTGTTCACCAGCACCCTCCTCTGCTGAGGCCATGACATTTCATTCCAGATGGCTGAGTTTCTCCTAATGGACTCATCCGGCTGCTGCCTTTATACATCTTTGCTCTAAAAATACTGAGCTTGTTCTTTCTCATCTCAAAGTTGTTTTCTTCCTGTGAGAGGCTGCTGGCAGTGTCTTGCTCAGTACTCTGCCTCGTCCAGCAAAGAGGAGCTCAATATTTTGTTTGGTTGTTGAGAGGTGAGAGTAAGTGTCCTTTAGGACAGTTTGGTATCTTGATTGAACAATGCAGAAAAAGGAACTCTAAAGAGCTGCCAGTTTGGAGGGGGAGTTGTGAGCCCAACTTCCTTACGTAAAGCAAAAATCTTGGAGGGGTGAAAGAAAGTTTGGATTTTATGGCAAGTGAGCTGCCTGTAGGAGTGGGTTGGAAAAGGCATGTCTTCTCAGTTCTATGTGTGCCAAAGATACAGAGAGATAAGAAACTGAGAAAATGTCATACCTTAATAAAAGCTGTTCAGTTTTATACCGGTTTTTTGGTTCTGCTGAAGACCTGATTGATTATTGCACGCTGCAGATAGAGTTTCAGGAAGCTTCCGTTTTCTGCTTTAAAGGATCCTGACGTTTTCTGGTTATGTGGAGAACAAGTTTTGCAATGAGCAATTCAGTTGTCATCTTTTCCCATCATAATCTATGGGATTATGTTGGTGAAATACCTTGTAAAGTTCCAAATGCCTTTGTCTAAGAACACCAGAAAAGTCATTACTAGAACTTCCCCAAATTTTGTTTTTAAAATGGTTGCTCAAGCTGTTCATTCATTAGGGGCTTCATCTTTATAAAACCAAAATCCTTTGTTCATCCATGTGTTGACATGCTTAATATGAAGAACTTCTCTGGTACAGAACTGGTCGTATTCGGTAACTAAGGTTAATTTTTTTCCAATTTCATCCGTGCTCTGAGATCACCATTTGAAGCCGGAGTTCGGAAGAGTGTTGGTCTTGATTTGGGATTATGGTGACAAATTAGGTCTTTAGCACAAGCATGCAGACACTACATCTACAAAATCTCCACCAAGTGTACCATTTTCTTTCTCTTGTCTTCAGGAATAAAATACTTCTTTTGTTTTCCACTGACTTTTTAATGTCTCATCCTCTGCTATGAATCAAAGGCTTTATCAGCTAGCCTTATAATTAGTAATCGCATCCTATTGTGGGGGGGATAAATATCCCAGACCTAATGGAAAATCTTTCAAAGATGGAATTCTTGTCCTGATGGAGACAAGCTGAGCAAAACTGGAAATGGGGTCCACAGGAGCAGGGAAAAAAAAAAAAAGGTAAAAGATTAATGATTTTTGCTGTAAATAAAACAAATGCACGTTCTAAATCTCATTAGAGATTAGACCAAAGGGGAGACTGGCAAAGTTGTTAGTGGATTCTCAGATCCATTTTTTTCTCATGCTCTTGCTGTTTGCTTTGTTCTGCCAACTTCTTGGAACGGAGTGTGCCATGCAGAACGTCCCACTGTTCGCAGAAAGGCCGGGCCTCAAAAATAGCACACCCAGGAAGATCTTGTACTACTGCATGGAGCCGCCGTAGCTCCGTGCCTCTGCACGTCCCTGACCGAGTCTGTTCTCTGCAAGTCGTATGTCATTTAACGTAGTAAATGGCATGTGTGAAATGTTGGGGTTTTGCCTGTCTTACCTGACATCTGTCTCTTATAATTAACTTGGATGACTTCTCAGAGAAACTTTCATTACCTGGAAGCTTCTGTCAGAGATCTTACTCTTGCTGAACTTGACTGGAAAGTGCAAGTTCCTACAAATGCTTACCAACTTCTGCAAAGTATGGCTGTCATTGGTACAGTTAAAAAAAAAAAAAAAATCTTGTTGAGCTGTAGCAATACGCAGGGCTATTACTGTGCTTTTATTTCTGTAGTCATTTCTACAATCTTACATATTTCTGGTATCTTGCTTGGGTCTGTTTCATTACCTAGTGTCAAGCATTTGAAGGTGGCTACGTCACACCAATTGTGGAGTCGTAAGTATATATTTAATCAAGTCAACTCCAAAATAACATCCCGGAATTCCTTGTACAAGGAGGATGTGATTTATGCATCATGGCTTACCTCAGCGTTGATGTTGGACTTCGCTAATGCGGTGAACCCACCATCATCACTTCTTGATAATGAGTCTGGCACAGCACTGTAGTCAGACTAGTTCTTTGTTGGCTTTGCAGACAGACGTTTTGTTTTCTCTTTGGGGCTGTCTTTGGAAGGGATGGGAGGGAAACAGAGACTGTCCAGTAGCATCATCCTTTCATGTCTTGTTTCTGTTCTGGGACTCTGGCTATAACTTCCTTAGTTGGTAACTATTTACTGTAAATTGTTGTCAATCTGCTTCAAGGTGAAGGCTGTGCAAGGCTCTTCCTCACCTCCTCTTCACACTCCTCCCAAGCGTTGGGAGTCATTTGAGCTGAGACAGGTGGCAGTGTGCTCTCTGCCTTGGGTGACGCATCAGTTGTGGTGTTAAACTTCCTTGTTGATTTTGGAGTTCTGTCTTCATTGCTGCTTCCCATCAGCTGAAGCACAGGGCTGCCAGCAAGCGGGCTTGGTTTGCTGCTTGGTAAAGTAGCTGCTGCTCTTCTGTTGAACTTGAGCCTTCCCAGGTCTGTAGGTGCATCCCATCCTACATCTGAACTTACTTTGGAGATCTCTGAAAAACAGCCTGTGAATGACAGCAGTACTGGAGTGGGTGCCAGTTCTTTCTCTGGACTGCTACCGGGAAATTCATCGGGAAGGCTGGGCTCTTGCAGACTGCAGGAAGGACTGTTGGTTCATACAGTGGTCACCTTCAAAGAGCTGAGCTCTTTGCTTTGTGCTTGTTAAGTGTAAAAGCGAGAGGCCCCCTCATACAGAGTCGGGGACTGCAGCTCTACGCATGTACTGGGGGCTCCAGCTTTTGGCTCCCAGGTCTGTCATAAAAAATCAGCAGATCTTTATATGTGAAGTTCCTGAGACTGTATTTAAAAAAAAAAAAAAAAATTAAAAATGCAGTCTTGGACACTTTTTTTTCTCTTGGAATGGAAGCATTACCATGTGCTTTTTCTGAAAATTTTTGGCACACCTTACTGGAGTTTTTTCCTTCTTTCACATGGATGCACTTAGGCATGGAAATGAATGTGGAACTTGTGAGTTTGTTTCAGCTAAGCAGGGTTTAAAATCTGCTTAGACCATCTGATCAATCTTGGTAAGAGCACACAGTTCCAGAACAGTGTTCCCTTGTTAGAAAACTTTTGGTTCCGGTAGGGAATGAGATCAGTCTGCCATCCTCTTGAATTTTAAGCAGAAATTGAAGAAGGCTACTCGTGGCAGAAAATAGGTATTGAGGGACTGAATGGGAACCGTGGTGACTTGGGGAGGAAGGAAAGGATGGGTGGGTTGGGGGGGAGTTTCTTAAAACAGATGCTATCTTGTAAGTCCATGTCACCCTCCCGGTTTGAGTCCTGTGTCTGAAGAAGGTTGTCCAGCAGCCACCTTTGTTTCCAGAAGTAACCTGCTGCTTCCTTTACTCATAACATGACATTTTTCTGCTGTGTCACTGAAAATGCACATAAAATTCTCATTAAAGATGGGGGGGGAGAAAATCAGGAGAGAGAAACCTTGTAACCTGGTTTGTGATATTATGTAGTGGTGCTCTCTGAAACCCGGAACAGCGTTCCTTAGAAGTTGACTTCTAAGAGTGTGGAGAAGCAGGGTCTGGTTTACAGGTAAGCAGCTAATATGGAGACAGGCTGTCTGAAGAAGGCCCTGTAGCACTTCTTCCCCTCTTCTTGACACCAGGTTACAAGACAGATCCATGAGCATGAGCAGGAGAACGAGTTGCGGGAACAGATGTCAGGATATAAGCGGATGCGGCGCCAGCACCAGAAGCAGCTGATCGCCCTGGAAAACAAGTTGAAGGCCGAGATGGACGAGCACCGCCTCAAGCTGCAGAAGGAGGTGGAGACGCATGCCAACAACTCGTCCATTGAGCTGGAGAAGCTGGCCAAGAAGCAAGTGGCTGTGATGGAGAAAGAGGTGAGTAGAGGCATAGGCTGTATGAGAAGACTGGAGGGAGAGATGTGAACCAGATCTCTAGGAGGCAGCGGTGGAAGTCCTGCTTAAATCCTGTGTTCTTAGTGCGCTGTCTGGTTACTGTCTGGAGACGCCCTGGCTGGTTTTGTGAAGTAGCTTCACAGCTACAAGTCAGTCTTCTGGATGATGGGCGCTCCGTTGGCGTCGCCCAATGCTGTAGGTACTGACAGCCGGCTAACGGAGACAGACAGACCCAGTGGAGACCTTGGGAGGGGGCTTCTGCCTCATGGCTGAGGCAGTGACAAAGCTTGCTGCTGTTGGTCTGTTTAAACCTCAGCACGTTCATCCGTATGGTAAACTAGTGGGGTTTTTACTCTCCAGGATGGTTTTGGTGGAGAGGTAAGAAACTTGAGGAAACTCTTACATGTTATGTGGGCGTTACGGGGGTTTTGTGCGAGCAGTTTTCATGTGGCTGAATACTCATGGCTTTGTCTAGCACAGTGATGGGAGAATGACAGCCCAAAAAACGCACAACAGAAGTCTGTGCTGGATTCAGTACCTGCTCCCTCACCTTTTGTGTTTTTTTTCTTTGGTGTTTTTTTCTCTCTGTGTCTTGCAGGCAAAAGCAGCTGCAGCAGATGAAAAGAAATTCCAGCAACAGATTTTGGCTCAGCAAAAGAAAGACCTGGCGACCTTTTTAGAAAGTCAGAAGAAACAATACAAGCTTTGCAAGGAAAAGATTAAAGAGGCAAGAAACCATCATTTTCAGGGCTGAAGGGGTGTGGAATGAACACGAACTAGACTTCCGTTTTGATAAACCTGGGCCAGCCCAGGGGTTTAAGGGATACTGTTGTGCTTGGAAGCAAATTTAGATTCTCAACAAGTAAACTTTCAGGAATTGGGAGCATCTGGCAACATTTCTGGAATAATCTCTAAAGGTGCTAGAGGTGCCTTCACAATTTGTTGTAGAGCAGAATCTTTGAAACCAAAGGCGATGAGGGAAAATGGGACTTCATAGAGAATTCTTCTTCCCCTTTATCTTTGTCTGTTTTTTGGGTTTGTTTTTTTTATTGCTAAAGCTGTAAGTCAGAGCAGCTATTTAGATGTCACTTGACTAAAAGCCCTGTGATCGCTTATATGAATTAGAAACAGGATTAACTTAGGATATAGCTTATCTATCCAAAACTGAATTGCTTAAGTACAGCATCCCCACCACATTGCAAAATCATTTGCTGTTAAGAATATAAGGGTGAGAAAATGAACAGCAAGGAGCCCTGTTAGGTATCTGATTTGATAGAGCATCGAGCGTGAGTTCTGTGGAAATAAACTTAAGCCCAAGCTGGACTCCTCTGTAAAACAGGCGCTGGCAAAGGAGCCGAGGGGGTTGACCCAGTCTCCTTCCTGGATGGCCCGTCTCCCCTGCAGTGGTGTGTGGAGTTCCTTTTCATTGTGGCCCTGTTTAGCCCCGGAGGTGTTTGTGTTTACTGGCCGCTCTTTCCTCCTCCTCCTCCTGTTGTGGGGGGTAAAACAACTCTAGAGGCAGCAGGGCTGGGCATGGCCAGGTGACGAGTCTGGTTCTGCTGGTGCCCGGTGGTGTACTTGGGATTTTGGTGTCCTTTTGTGAGCTCAGTGGCAGAGGAGTAGCCAGTGGCTGAAGGTCCTCCGAGTCCCGTGTCACTGCGATCCTAAGGGAAGTCTTGTCTTGACCCTGTGTGCATGCAGGAAATGAATGAGGACCACAGCACGCCGAAGAAAGAGAAGCAAGAAAGAATATCCAAACATAAAGAGAACCTGCAGCACACGCAGGCTGAAGAGGAGGCCCATCTTCTCAGCCAGCAGAGACTCTACTATGACAAAAACTGCCGTTCCTTCAAGAGAAAAACGATGATTAAGAGGCACGAGATGGAGCAGCAGAACATTCGGGAAGTATGGCACTCTTCTCTTCCTTTCCTAAGCGTTTCTTTAATTGTTTTAGCTCCACGTCTGTAAAGCATTTTGCTGACTGACATTAGATTTTCCTGTTTCCAGTTGCTAAACAGAACTGAGAAAAATGTAGGAAACGTGCTTCGGGAAATACTTTTCCACACAAACGTGGCTGCTTTTGTTAACTGAGGAAGGCTGGCCTAGCCGACTTGCAGACAGATGTTATGTGGGGCACCCACTCTGGGCAGAGGCTTCACCGGAGCTCCTGGGCATTAGATTTGGGGGATCCCACTGGGCTGCTTTCCCAGCATGGGGCAGTTTGTGCCACAGGGAGTGCCAGGGCCACCCATGGGAGAGCTGTGGGTAGGCTGAAAGCATCGCATGAGGAGTTCTACTCATTGGGTAAAGAAAAACGTGTAATAAACCAGTAGGAACCTTAAAAGAACAATATGAATTGTTCTGTTAATTGTTGCAGAATGAAATGCTACAAATGTGAGAAATACCAAAAGTACAGTCCTCTCGTGTGTCTGCATCCCGCTTCTCTTCGCATAATTAGATGTTGCTTTTCTGTTGGGCTCTGCTCCGACCAGTGCACAGAATGGGCAATAGTTTGTTACTGAGAAGCTAGTCAGCATCTTGCTTTTCCTCATTAGTTACTAGCCCTTGCCTTACAGGCTGCCTGTAGGCTAATACCACTCTGGAGAAAGAATTATTACGTGTAGACTTTTCTGTGGTCATCACTATAGTGTCAGAGTTCTTCATGAATGTTGTTTTTGGATAAAGACTATCAGATGAGAAGTGACTAGTCAAAAATTTCTAATAATCGTGTACTTTGTCTGTTACCATCCCATTGTCCATCATACCTGACGTTGCCCGGTGTTTTACCTGTTTGGAGCTTTGCTGCCCTTGACTTCCGATGTGCCTGGGGCTGCTCAGCTGCTTTGCAAATCCCATCCAGACATCTCACCTCAGACACCCTGAGAACGAATGACTCTGAAAAATCAGATTTGGGCACCCCACCACAGTGCATAAGCTCTGTGGCAGGGATGAGAACAGAATTCGGTTACCTAGCCTGGTAGTTTAACCAGGAAACACTCTGCTCAGCTCCTGCATTTAAGCTCTTAAGAAACCTGATTTTCAGAACAATCTAAGTGCTTATTTCCTGGAAATAACATCCCTACTAACTAGTTCAAGTTCACTAGTTCACAGTCAGCTGAAGTAAATAATACTTCAAGAGTGTTTTTTTTCTTGGTGTTTTAACTAAACATGGAGGTTCTGTCTGTACAAATGAGAAAGCATTTATGAGAAGCAGAGTGCCTCTGTCAACTGAAATCAGGTGTGGAACAGGCACGAGAGAGGCCGGCTGTCCTGTCCGAAGAGGAAGGCACAAGTGCCATAGCTCGATGCACAGGCTGCCATGCTGTCTGAGCGTCCCACCTGCCTTTGCGCAAGTGGGGAATCATTTCAGCACACCAGCAGATCTAATTTTTTATCTTGGCTGTCAAGGTGCAAGTTTTTGCTTAAATGCAAACATGTGCAACATCCTTATGGCCAAGAATGCAGAGACAAGACCTGGCCCTGTTTCCCTCCCCATCCTCCCAGCTTAAACCTGTCACAGCTAGAACAGCCAAAGGGGCTGAAGTGCCTGTTTGCAGGTGCTGATGTTGAGTATTACAACAGGATTACAACACACAAGCAACAACTCAGAATAATTAGATTTTTTTTTTTTGCTTCTGCTGCAGAAACTCGTTAGGCTGAGCCCTCCCTGTGCCAGGCACCGTAAGCGCACGTAGTGTGAGGCAGCCCCCGCTGTGCCTGTCTTAATCTGGCGTGAAGCATAGCCATGAGTTTGTAAACCTGAGAGCTGAAACAGAGACGTACCAGCAGACCATCTGTGAAGGTCACCAGATATCAGCAAGGGGTACAGCTTTAATCATGGCTTGCCTGAGCTGGATTCAGCTCTGTGCTCCACAGGTTGTTGCTGATACCTTGAGACAGAAATATTAGCAGTAATCAGGGACAGAATCCGGTATATTCCTCGGTTTGTAACTTGAAGTTTTTTGTGGGCTGCAGCGTGCCATGTGCAGGAACTCTTATGTGCACATTGCAGAATGCTGTGAGGCTTGGGCTGTATCCTCATTTTATAAAATGTGCTGTGCCTGGGGCCAAAACCCACCTGTACACGGTGGGAAGAGAGTTCTTTTCTCCACCTGATGTGGTGTGCTGGAGCTGTTCTCTGCCTTGGCCACTCCCCTGTAAGTGATACGAGAGAAGCCTCATCTCCCAGTGCCTGGCAGGGGCTCGGGGTAATTTAAAACAGACAAATAACAGCCCCTGATGCTGTCAGTCTCCCCTGAGCACCCCAGGATGTATTTACTAAAAACTTCTGTGATTCTCAGCAGTCACAGAGGGCTTGTGTGTGGTCCCAGTGCCACCTGCTGGAGACTGCCTGGGTGATCCAGGAGCTGCCAGAGGAGCCAGTCATGGGGAGGGAGGGATGGATGGATGGATGCTAGGTGCCCGCTTTATTAGCGTTCCCATCATGCTGCTGGGTTTGTGTTTCCCTGTGGCATGTGGAAGTCCTTGATGTCCTCTAGAGGAGTGACCAGGACACCCAGCCTCGTGAACAAAACTACTGCATTTCAGGGCAGAGAGAATCAGTCCTCAGCTTTTGTCTTGTGCTCTGCTGTCCTCTTGTGCAGGAGTTAAACAAGAAGCGGACCCAGAAGGAAATGGAGCATGCCATGCTGATCCGGCACGATGAGTCGACGCGCGAGCTGGAGTACAGGCAGCTGCACACGCTGCAGAAGCTGCGAATGGACCTGATCCGGCTGCAGCACCAGACCGAGCTCGAGAACCAGCTGGAATACAACAAGCGGCGAGAGCGGGAGCTGCACAGGAAGCATTTCATGGAACTCCGGCAGCAACCAAAGAACCTGAAGGTGCTGGAAACTTTCCCCCCTCCTCTTCCAAACTCTGTCCTGCCGGGCAGTCTGGTCTGTGTGCCTGCTGCCTCCGCCGTGCAGCAGAACCACCGTTCTCCACCAGCGCTGTGTGCTCTCCCTTGCATTTCGTTTGCGCAGGGTTGCTCTGGTGTAAGAAAGTTGCGGGCTATTATAGCAAAGAGCTCACTGAGGATTTCTGAAGTGCTGTGCTAATTGAGGCTGCTGAGTAAAAATAGGCTAGTCCTTAGCAAAGTCTTACAGAATCGGGTTCTGATGAGCCGTGCTTTATTCAGGCCCTTGCTGGTGTCAGCCTATAAACCTTGATGTGGAAAGGGGTTGGGTGCTGGTTCCTCACTTTCAAAGTCAGCAGAGGGGGAGAGCGCGGGTGTGCTGAGCACTGCACTGTCCCACTTCGGCTGCGGGTTGATTAGAAACCTCTGAGCTGCCGTGGGAGATTTCCCCTCCTCCTCTGAACGTCCAAAAAGGCACGTTGCTTTTATTCACTGTGTCACACCCTCTCTGGTTCTCAGATCTGCAGTCTCCGTGGCTGAGGTTGGGGAGGCAGCTTGTGGAGGCCTTGAAAAAGAAAACGCTTTTTGGGAAGCAGGCGGCAGGGTGACGGGCTGGGCGACCTGCAGGAAGCAGGGGCAGGAGGTGGAGATGCTCTGGGCTGAGGAGGGCTTAGTGGCGCCTGTTCCTGGCCCAGGCCCGGGGTCAGAGCTGAAGCAGGGCCTGAGCTGGTGCTGCTCGTTGCACGGCTGGGTGTGTGGAGCACAGCCTGTTCACCTGGGTGCTGGGGCAGGAGATGGTGCGGGGGAACTGTGCTGGTCTCCCACCAACCCGCCCGTTTGGGTGTACCGTAACCTCTTTGTTCCCAAAGCTCTTCATGCTCTTCACATCGTTCCTTCCTTGGCAGGCTATGGAAATGCAGATCAAAAAGCAGTTCCAGGACACATGCAAAGTGCAAACTAAGCAGTACAAAGCACTGAAGAATCACCAGCTGGAAGTAACTCCAAAGAGTGAGCACAAGACAATTCTGAAGAGTCTGAAGGACGAGCAGACGAGGAAGCTCGCCATCCTGGCAGAGCAGTATGAGCAGAGCATCAACGAGATGATGGCCTCACAAGCGGTAGGTGCAGAGTCCGGCACCTCCTGTCCCTGGGCAGGGGGTCCCTCCCCGAGGAGCGTGGAGCTGGGGTATAGTGGGGCCGTCAGGCCTTGCAGCACGCTGCCTGTTCCTGTCCTAGCTGCTGGATGGTGAGCGATGCAGTTGTGTTTACAGCAGTTTTAAATAACACATTCCCTCTTGTAATACACGTCCTGCAGAACACGCATCCTTCCCCTGCTGCCACTCGCACGCTGGGCTTTTAGAATTGGATCTTCTGGAGGCTTCTGAGCCAGGGAAGCAGCTGAGGAAGCCCTTCCTGCTTTCTCATTCTGCTGCAAACACCAGAGGCTCCCTGACTTTGCGAAGGAAGAGCAGTGCGGTGCTAGTGCCGGAGCAGAGAAGTTACTGGTGGAGGTCTGAATGTTGTTTTTTCCCACTGATCCTACAGCTACGGCTGGATGAGGCCCAAGAAGCAGAATGCCAAGCCCTGAGACTGCAACTCCAGCAGGAGATGGAGCTGCTCAATGCCTACCAGAGCAAAATTAAGATGCAGACAGAAGCACAGCATGAAAGAGAACTCCAGAAGCTGGAGCAACGGGTGTCGCTGCGCAGGGCACATCTTGAACAGAAGGTACGTTTTTGGGTGGGCTGCCTGGGTGGGAGATACCTGGTTACACGTGTCGATCTCACCTCGGGTGCGGGGCGGTGGCGCGCTGCTATGGGGCTGCTGACTGTGCTTCTTTCAGATCGAAGAGGAGCTCGCCGCCCTCCAGAAGGAACGCAGCGAGAGGATAAAGTTTCTGTTGGAAAGGCAGGAGCGAGAGATTGAAACGTTTGACATGGAGAGCTTGCGAATGGGCTTTGGGAATTTGGTCGCGTTAGAATATCCCAAGGAGGACTATAGATGAGATTAAATTTCTTCGCCATTTAAAAACAAAAAAGACAAAAAGCAAACAAAATAATTACAAAACTTGCAAAACCAACATTCCCCATGTTAACGGGCGTGCTCTCTCTCTTTCTGTCTCTCTTACTGACATCGTGTCGGACTAGTGCCTGTATATTCTTACTCCATCAGGGGCCCCTTTCCCCCTGTGTCAAGTCCCGGTGCAGGACAGCTCCTGGCGGTCTTTTCCATAGTATGTCACAGTATTGATGTCTCTGTGCAATGATTAAAAATGTTTCAGTGAAAACTTTGGAGACAATTTTAATGGAGAAAAAAAAAAAAAGTGGATGTATGTTGCTTTTGAGCAATCACTCATTTTACCACCAATCAATGAAAGTACAAGCAAAAAAAATAATAATAATCAAAAGATATATACAAACCCAGGGGGAGAGAGACTAAATCCGCAGCCTTACCTTAACTAGCTGCTGCATAATTTTATTTTATTTTTATTTTTTTGGTATTTATTCATCAGGAATAATTAAATAATAAAAAAAATTTTATTAAAGATTGAAAAATTTGATACATTTTACAGAAAAAAAACCTTAATTGTGATGTACATATCAGTGGTGACATATTATTACTTTTTTGGGGGTGGGGAGGGAGGGGGCAAAGATCTGGTGATTTTTAGAAGAACCATGCCAGGCGAGGCGGGGACGAGGCCTCGGTCCTCGGCATATTCTTGATTGTATTATAATCATTTTCTGCTGTCGCAGAGAATGTGAATACACTTAAATGAGCCCACGGGATCCCAGTAGCACAAATTGGGCTTTGTCAAATCGTGTATTTTGTGTATAGAAGGAATTTAAGGAGAGCTTTTACTTATTTTCATATTGTATTTTAACTGTTTCTCTGATCAAAAATTTTTTTACTTCTTTCCCTTCCCCTTCCTTCCTGCTCCCAGCCCCCCTGCCCACTCTCCAGTTCAGTACTTGGAGTCCAACACTGTCTGTCAGATCATCCCCAGCCCTTTTTGGTTTTTCTTTTTTTTTTTTTTTTGGTTTTTTTTTGGTTTTCTTTTGTTCCTCCCCCAAGTCCACCCCCAACCCCATGATCTTGGTCATAAATATTGCATTATTCACACTTTCAAACTGTGTATTTTCTTACAATAAAAAGATTAAAAAAAAAGGCTTTACTTCTTTTGCATGCACTTTAAAAAAAAAATCAAACAAAAAAAAAAACAACAAAAAAACCCCAACAAAACAAGAAAAACATTTTTCAGGTTCCAAGGAAGAGCATGAATAACTGTCAGAGCTTTTAATTATATTTGTAAATAAAAGTGTTCATCACAATGCCTGGCTGTCTCATTGCGGGAAGAGCGGCAGAGCCCGAAGCTGGGAAGGGGGGGGACGATGTCCCTGCAGCAGGGCAGCACCCACCTCTGCTCTGGCTCCTGTTTCATCTCCTGCCTCTGGCCCTCGCTGAGCACAGTGGAGTGCGGCTGAGTTCACCCGCCCACACCCCTGGCTGTGTGCTCTTGGGCTGGAGCAGCTGGGGCTGTTTTCCTGAAAAACCATCGGTCCTGTTTCAACAGTTCAGTGGCTGGGTTTAAAAAAAAAAAAAAAAAAACCAAAAAAAACCAACCACTACCTTGAGGCCTAAACCCAACCACCATCTTAGTTACAGTCTCTGATTTTTTTACAGAGCCCTGCTGCAGCATGTTGAGGGTTTTGGTACCTATTTCTCAAACCCCTTGGGTGCAAGAGCTTTGAGAAAGGAAATCATTTAAAGAAGGGGAAGGCTTCTAGTTCCAGTAAGTTAAACTACATTGGCTTCATGGCTTTTTAACCTTTTAAAGACCTCAGCTCTCAAAAAAAAATTTTTTTTGCCTTAAGCACTTAGGAGAAACACCCCCGCCCCCCCCAGGCTGTGATGCAAGCTGTTGGAGGATCAGGAAAACCCCTGGGAAGCAGCTTCAGGCCAGTAACGCTGGTGGTGCTTGGCTGGGAGCTGAAAGCTCTGTGGGGAGATCCCACAGGAGAGGGAGCGACTGGCTCCGCTGCCAGCTGCCAACTGTAGGCTGAAGCCACAGGGAGGTGGTTTGCTACCAGCCTTTACTGTGACAAGCTGCACCTCCAGAGCAGTAGCTGTAAATGTGTGCAAGGTAGAGGTTGTTGGATGGAAAGGTGTGACTGCTGTGAGCTGCGTTCTTCCACTTTTGTCAGTGCTGCCAGGACACGGAGCTCCCGTCAGAGGGCCCAGCCTCCTTACAGCAGGAGAAAGAAAGGAACCTGCTGACACCATGCTGCTCCTGTAACACTCCCCTCATCCCCCCCCCCCAAGAAGACAACCACACCATCCACCGTGGTAAGTTTTTAATTGCACTGTGAGCAAACAGCAAATTAACATCAGGTCACAACGGAACTCAAACAAAATGAAGTGGTTTCTCAGCTTTGAGCAGACACAGAGAATAGGACGGTCATGCTATAAACCAGGTTCCCTGCCACCTCTGACCAGCTATCCCTTCACTACTGTAGTGGTTCACTTCAGTGAAGTGGAGGCACTGGCCAAATAAAATAAAATTTAAAATAAATTTAAAAAAAAAAAGTTTCCCTTAGACTGCCATTCTCCCTCCAGAAGAGGGGACACTACACAGCCAGCAGCAACCCAGAGTGGTTCTGTACCCACACCATGTAACACCATTTCCACACAGCAGAGACGCTCTGAAGTGACAGGAATTCACAAAGGTTTTGGTTTCCCGTACGCAGGTCAGCCCAGAGGGGGTGGCCCTCACGGGGACACCTTCTCAGCAGCTCATCTGGCTCACGTGTGCCTACAGGGGGTCAGCTGGAGCACACCGCCATGGCAGCAGGTTCAGGCCAGGGACGGTGACAGGGTTACGGTTCCAGCAGTCAGTGCGGAAGCAGTTGGGTTCAACTCACTAATCAAACAAAACTACAGCGACGTGCTCTGACCGCCTGGTCTCCAGGGGCGCAGGGGGTGCTGCACAGTGCTTCTTCAGGTCCCCTCGCCCTACTTCCCCGACAGCTGCTCATAGAGCTTCGGCACATAGTCATCCCACTCCGCCTGGTAGCAAGTGCCAGCTACCGGCACCCCCAGCTCATACTTGCTGCGGAAAGATGCCACCTTGAACTTCCCTCGCTTGTCACCAGAGCGGTTGGAGAGGACAGGCTCGTTGCAGCTCAGCTGCTTCGGCTGCTCATACACCAGCCACACGTAGCGGTGCAGCCCTGCGGGGAGGAGACAGCGTTACAAGTGCTAGGCACCTGCAATTCCAGGGTGCAAGGTTTGCTCCGCAGTGACCCCAGGAGGGCAGGGAAACAGGAGGCCCGTGTTCTCCAGCATCAGAAGGCTGAGCACAACGGAGCTAAAGGAGCTTAAAGATGCACTAGATATACTTGAATAGCTGTGTCCTGCCTAGGCTGGTGCTCCCCCCACCAGGCAACGCTGCCGACCAACCACAGGCAGAGCGGCACAGGCCTGTCACCAGCCAAAGGGACAGCAGCGATGCGTGTCGGCGCTGGCTGTGGCTACAAGCAGCCACGTGCAGCTCTGCGTGGGCCGTTTCCACAGCACACCGCTTGCCCAGCACACGCCAAGCGGGCGGCCAGTTTTCTACAGGCCTCCCCACCCTCCTCTGCGCACTGTGGCTGATCCACGCGGCACCACTGTGCTCAGAGCACGGGAACCGCTGCGGCAGGAACTGACCTGTTCCCTTTGGAGGTCCGGAGCCGACGTAATCTGACAGCACAGTCCCACTCCCCACATCATTGCCTTTCATGTTCGTCACCAGGAAGTGATGCCATTCCCTGAAAGGAGAAGGCAAAACCCAATCCGACTGCATCACAGCCCCAGCTGAGACCCTTCATTACACCAAGCTGCTGCTTTTCCATAAGGCTGTCAGTGTAGGGTAACTGAAGCTAAGAGCTACCCTTCCTGGTCTGCCAAAGAGCACCAGTCCTAGAGCAGGTGCTGCTTCCTTCAGGACACCTAGCTTGTCAAAATCAGCTCTGTCATCCTGCCTTATGGCTCTGGGCTTCCCTGACCCCTAAGAGCAGGTATTCCACACGCTTCTGGAGCCTGACTGGAGACAGGTGAGCTGGTCCCAGGTTGAAGACTCCACTGCTAGCACAGACAGACCTAATTCCAACTCACACATGTGCCAAATTAGAGCAAACAGCAGCTGCTGTGCTTCTCCAAGCTATAACAGACCTCCCAACACCCCTAGCAAAAGCAGCTGCTCCTCCCCATGTCCTCCCTGTCTCAAGGAGAGATGCAAGGGCACCGTTTCTAGCCCAAGCCACAGACTCACTGCTGCACCTTAGGCAGAGCACATGCCCAACCTCCTTCTAAGCCTCTGCTCATATCAAGAGGGATGCTCCATTTTCCCCAGGTAAGACAGGGAGTTGCCCACCCCCATTACCTGAACTTTGGGTCCTTCCTACTGGGAGCATCTGGGTCTGTGAGAACCAGGGTGTAAAGCTTGTGGGGATCGCAGCCATCCCACTCGATGCTGGTGGGGCGATGCTGGACCTGGAGGGATGACAGCATTAGCACGAACAGCCAGCCCTGCTGCCTGCACCACGCAGCCTGCGCCAGCCAGCTGCACCGCACACGGAGGCCACGCGTGCCCCGCGCAGGCAGCAGCACCCCAGGAGTTCAAAGCCATTCGTGCCCATTGGCACCCAGCCTATGAGAACCGCTGGGATTTCTCCTGCGGCGCGGAGCCAGGCCTGACCCCCCCGCCCCCGTACAAGAGTCAGCAGCAAAGCAGGGCACCTCTCTCATCCCCCTGCACCCGCGGAGGCTCCGGTGGGGGCTACCGGAGCGAAGACGCAAGAGGCCCGGCCGCCTCCCGCCATTTTGCCACACCCCCGAGCGCGGGGCCGAGCCCTGATCACCTGAGTGGGTGTAAGCACTTTTCCCAGCTCGTCTATCTCCACGGAGCCATACTTGACTCGCAGCGGGTGCGCCGGCTTCTGTTCCACCTCGGTGAGGCTCAGCGGCCCGGTCCACAGCCCCAAGTCCACGGGCATGGCTGCTGCTGCGCTCCGCTCCGCGCACTGCGCCCGCGTCGCCCAGGCACCGCCCCGCACGCCCCGCCCCCCGCTCCCATTGGCGGCGGCGCCGACACACTCCGCTCCCATTGGTGGCGGCGCGTCCGCTAGCCTTTCCCCAGCTCCAGCTGTTAGGGCGCCCCCAGGCGGGAGGCCGCGGCGCCGCTGCTACCCCGGTTTTTGCCCAGGGTGGCAGAGGCCGAGCGCCGGCAGAGCCAAAGCCGCATCGCCGGCCCTGCTTAACCGCCTTGGCCCTGCCGTTAATTAGGTTATCGTTTATGTGCCAAGGCTCAGCGGGGCCAGCCTCGCGGGTCCAGTGTGCCCTCTCAGCGCTCTGCACCATGTAGGCCTTAGCCCAGTGTGTGATGGCTGCTGGAGGTCCCGTTGTGCCTTCGCCAGGCAGTAAGGTGTCCTGGAGGAACCTGAGGGTACTTATGTGTTTTACAGCCCTTGTTGTGTAGTTACGCAGAGAAGCAATCTACATATTATTGCATGTAACAAACCAGCCTGGAAGCTGCTATCTGCAGTGATGGACAAGGCAGGACCATTGGTTGCACTTTGGCATCAGACAGCAAAAAAACTCCGTATCATTGGGACAATTTCTACTAATGCATCTGCTGCTGAAATTTAACAGCTTGCTGGCTGGGCTTTGTTATATTCACCCAGGGGAATGTGAGGGAGACCTTTAAAGAAACTGAGAACGTTCGTACCTTTCTCTTGTTGCCTGTTTCCTTGGGACCCCTGCAGCTGTGAGGAAGCTCATCCTTTCCACCTGTTGCCTCCTCCCAGTCTCTCGTTGGTCTGTGCTCTTTTTTTCCTCTCTGGCTTTTGTTTAAGCTGCTGCCTGCTATTATTTTTCTTTTGCCCATACTCAAGAATCTTACAGTTTGTGGCACAGTTCAAAGTCATCTATCACTGCTCTTCCTGCTGCTTTTGCGGTGTCTCTAAGTGGTTGAATTATGGAAGATCCTCTGGGCGGGAGGGGGTTTGCTTACTACCTTCACTTAGTTTTGCTTTCTGGAAACACCATTCTCATCACGTTAAACGTTCCCGATCCTTGGACTGCACCTCAGGTCAGTGACCGGCTACCCCGGGCAGGGAAACCACCTTCGGNGGGCCCGGACGGGCCCGCCCGCCCTCTCCTGCCCGCTCACCGGGGCGGAGGCCAGGCAGCACCGCCTCCCCGAAGCGGGAGGCTGTAGCAGCGGCACACGACGATGCGGCTCCCCGGCGGGACGCCGCCAGCCCGGTTCTTCCTCGCCCTCTGCGTCTGGAGGCTGGTGCCGCGCCGGGAAGCCGCAGGTAGAGGGAACTGAGGGAAGGGGAGCAGCGATCGTGTGTGGGTAACTGTTTAGAGTCCCCCGTGCTCCTGAGGGGAGCTCCCCAGCGGGCCCTAATGTAAAAAAAAAAAAAAGTAAATTTGTGTGCGTGTGGTGAAAGTCACAAGATTCCCCTTTGAAAATAAGCTGAAGGGGCTGGTAGAACGGGGGGACTCCTGCAGATTCTCTAGCTGGTTGTAGGGTCCGTTTTGGTGTGGGAAGGGGAAAGTAGGAAAAGCAAAAGGACGATATCAACAGTTGCGTCGCCTTCCTCGACGGCTGCCGATACCGGGGTGGGTTTTTGTCCGTGTTAAACATTGTTAAGCTGCCAAATGCATCTCGGAGATGCTTTGCAGAGAGCTCCTCTAACAAGCATATGGATAGATATGAGATGTCCAGATCTTTGATGGAAGGGGGTTTTGCCGGTTCCCGACGTCCCTAACACCATCCTTTCCATTTTGCAGGAACAGAGGAAGTGGTCTTTGGGAAAGTTGGAGGAAGCATCCTCCTCTTATGCCGAAATGTCTCCAAAGAAGCAACCGAGGTGGTCTGGTTTCAAGGGGATCCGCACTCTTTCCCCCCACTCTTCTCCTCAAGGGTCGCTTTCCCCCCGGACGTCCGTTTCTCCCTGGTTGACAACAGCTCTCTGCTCATCACCGAGCTGCGTGTCCAGGACGAAGGCAACTACACTTGCAAGGAAGTGTTGAACAAGACGGACCACGAGCACAGGGTCCAGCTCCTGGTAGCCAGTAAGTCTGTCCCGCATCTGAATTTCCTTCCCTGAGTCTCACTGGTCCCCAGATACATCTGGCAATGGTGGAAAAATAGCGTAAAACAGGGCAAGGTGGTCTTCTTGTGCAAAATCTGTGAGCAGGCTGATACTACTCAATGACACATTCACTCACAGCACTGAGACATGCGTCTAAATCGTCTGTCAAGGATCAGTGGTGTGTGATGCAGAGGACGAAATGCCAGCTGTGAAGTCCTCACTATGTTTCTTCAGTTCCTTTTTCACTGGTGATGATAAACGAGATTTTGGACAGATCTTTCATATCCTGTAGCTGCTCCAGGGCGGCCCTTTGCCTCAGAATCTGGCTGACTTGAGCCTTCATAAATCTTAGGGGTGGGGGATGCTGCTCACTGTCCTTTTTCCCGTGATGGAAATACGTGTGTGAAATAGATGTGCTGTGCTGTTTCTTGTTGCCATTGTTTTGGTGTGAGGATGGAGGGTCCTCAGCTGACGAGTGGTCTGTGCGAAGTTTTACAGTGCAGCCTTCCGATTTTGACGGAAACGCCACATTCCTCAGATTTACTGCTGGGAGCACTGTCCTGGGAGTGTACCTGTTGTTACCAGCACAGGCCATTCTTTCGGCCTTTTTGCGCCTGTTGTGTCTTTTGGTGCTCTCTCCTATTCCCATCCCTATTCCATTCATGCGTTCTCTTAGAAATCTTCAGAGCACAGGTGGAAGATCAGACTGGAGAGTCGATTACTTTGCGCACCGCTGGTGCAAGTCCTTCCAGCTTCTGCTGAGGAATCGTTATCTTGCCCAGATGTCCTGTCTCTTCTGTGGGAAGAGCCCGGATTAGCAGGGAGCTCAGGTCCCGTGCCTGGTACCACTCTTGGCCCTTTCACCAAGCCGAATGAGACGTGATGTAGGTTCTGCGCCTTCAGGCTGTGTCCTGCTGTTCTTTGTGCCAGCCAAGCCCCATATTATAAGGTCGAAAAAAGAGAAAGATTGCTGCCAGTTTCCTATTTCGGTGACCCTGTGCTTTATTGGCCCCTGCCTTTCTTGCTGGTCTTTCCGTCAACACCGTGAGACCTGTTTTTTGTTTGCATTCAGGGTGTTCCTTCCTTCTCGGTGTTTGGTGAAGGCTGCATGTTGTAAAAGTTGTACCTGTTTTGTACAGATTAAATCTAAGTTCACACGAGTAAAAGTTCTCTTCCCGGGGTAAAGAACCTGCAGGTGAGGTTGGAGCGTCACAGACGGCTGGAGTGGAGGAATTGAACCCCAGGCTGCTTCAGAGAATATATATGCAGACATGGAGCTTAGGAGGGGGGAGCCCTAAATCTGAAGCATTGGTGCAAAACACTCGTGAGCAAAAGATGTCTATGACTTGCCAAGTGTCATTACTGCACTCTGAACTTCATTTATTAATGTGTCAATTAATTTCCAGAGGTTACAAAGGTGGTATGGGACAGGGGTCTGCCCTTAAATAGGTGAGGGAGGTGTTTCTAGTGGAGCAAGAGAAGCATCAGCGAAGGCCAGAAGCTGGAGGTTCCCAACCTCAGACTAGACTCACAGGCCCTGATTTTTCACAGCCAGTGTTACTGGAGCAGCTTAGCCTGGGCGAGAGTGACCCTGTCAGAGACAGACTTGGCACCGCTGTAAAACAGCCACCCAGGGTCTGTAGGCTTCATGTGGGAGTTAGCGGTCAAAAGTCTTCAACCTGTCTCATGGATTGTACCAAAAAGTTATCTTTTTGCTTAAAACTGCATTGAAGAAACCACACGCAGTAGAGGAAACATTCTAGCAACACAACAAAGGCGCAGCCCTGGCTTGAGCTGCTGCTCTGCGTTTGTTTTGAACGGGATGGTGTGAAGGAAACGTGCGATTGCACACCTCCAAGGGATTTCTTGGTATGTTTGTGTGCAATTTGATACAAGCCTCTTCTGGGGGCACAAATTCCTTTTTGCTGGCGTTTTGTGAGGGTCTTTTTGGTTGGGGGGATTGGCGGCTTTTATGTTTTTTGTTTGTTAACGTTTTGGGAACAGATCTCTGTTCGCATTTAGGCAGAAGAGTCATACTGGGAGATCCTGGGAGTTCAGGAAGTAAAGCTGATGGCTTCAGCAGGTGGGTTCCTGGAACCGGCACAAAGAGTGCAGCTCTCTGGGTGTCCTGGAAGGGCTGTGTCACCTCTCGACGCAGGGCGGTTTCTGGTGATTCAGGCTGACAGATGGCTCTTATCAATCCAGGATTTGTGATCAGTTATGAGACCTCCCCAGAGCTGGGACAGGAAGTATTGTAGACAACTTTCTTGCCAGAGCCGGATGGTTTCAAAGATCACGCGAGATGCGGATATATAGTTTCTGGAAAGCCAAGCCCCAAGAAGGGATGTTCTTGTAGCTCACATGGTGTTTGGTTTGTTTTTTAACTCATGTCACTTGAAAGGCACTTGAATACATGCTCCGCAAAATAAACACCAGGCATCCCTCTGGCCTCTTCTGTGGGACTTGCCTTAGCAGCATCTGATCCCTCGGTGGGGTCTCGTTCAGCATTGGATTAGGCAGGCCAGCCACGGGGGCACAGGGTGTTAATTCTGCCTGGATCAGAGTCCAGAAATCCCTATGGCTGTTAAAGAAACACGGGTGTGTGTCTGTGCATGGGTGTGTGTCTGTGCGTGGGGGTGTGTGTGAAACCAGCTGATGGGAGAGAGGCAGGAGCTCATACTGCACGAAACGAGTCCTGCTCTGCCCGAAGGGATTGCTCTTGGGTTTCTATTGGCTTCTGACCCGCTCCTGCCATCATGCAGTTGTTTCTGTATTTAAATAACGAACATAGTCGCAGCCGTTACCAAGCGATCGACCCTGGCATGAGGCCAGCGGTGACTTACCCTACCTATGTTCTTCACTGGAGTTTGTCCCCACTGCCGCAGTGTGGACACGGAGCGTGGTGCGTGGCTGAGGAACACCGTCCTCAGTGGTGCGGGGAAGCAGCGGAGCACGCCTGCTTTGGCTTCAGCGGCGTGTGTAGGAGTGGAGCACGCCTGCTTTGGCTTCAGCGGCGTGTGTCTGTGGCCCCGACTGTGTGAGCTGGAGTCACCAGGGCTCCCTGTGGGCAGAGTGTCTTGTGCTGTAGGAACAGCCGCCGCCTCCAACAACGTGCTGGGCTTGCTGGGGAAGTCCTCCGGCTTTGAGCTGGTGGCTCTGAGAAGCTGGTTACTTGTCCCTCAGCAACAGGCCCGATGCTTTTTGTGTTCCCTTGGGAAATCTGGGTGCTTGTATCAGTGATGGGGAGAGGCAGAGTCTTCTTCTCAGGTAGCGTGAATCAGCGTCACCCCCTTGTATCTGAGGCATGAGGACCTGTGCTGTGATGAATTGCCAAGGGCAGCGTGGAGATTTTGTTCTCCTGCTGCGTTTTTAGGTGCTTCTCTTGTTTCCACTGGATAATGCTGTGGCAATAATTTTTTTCCTACCTGTGCATTAGTCCATCAAGGCTTGGCTGTGGTTGCTGTTACAGCTTTTACAGGACAGCCTCCTGCTTGGTCCCTATTGACTGTCATTTGGAATTGTGCTCCCCTGGGGCAGTGGGACACAAGTCAAGGAGCAAGATAGGCAGGGAAACCAGGAAGACTCAAGGGGACCGATGGCAAAAACAAGCACTTGTGGGGGTTCCAGCCCTGAGGTGCTGAGAGCTGTGACTTGGAAATGTTTCTAACCACCTGCTGTTCTTCTGACAGATCCACCACACTCAAGCCTAAAGTGCTGGGCTGAGACCTCCTCATCAGGGATGATGCTGCAGCTGTTTTGCAGCTGGCCCGGGGGGTACCCCCACCCCACCCTGCACTGGAGAGAAGAGGGGCACAATCTGGAGAACTCTAGCTGGGTCATCAGCTCCACGAGCTCCTCAGACACCCACGTGGAAACGCTGAACAGCTCCCACCTCTCCCACCGCAAAGTGTTCAAGTGTGTTGGGAGCCATGTCGTCAAGCAGGAGGAGCCTGCGTGCACTGTGGAGATAAGTGAGTTGACTTGCCTATCTTATTAACTATTAATGAGGTAATTAATTAACTGCTAATGGTGGGGCAGACAGGTACCCCAGTCATTCTCTGCCCTCCAGAACACTAAGGCAATGGTCAGGGAAGCCAGGCTTGCCACAGGGGGAGATGCTAACGAGGCAGCGTGGCAGGGCTTGGCTTGTGCAGAGGTGACTGCACAAGGCGCAGAAGTCCTGCAGCTGAGATCCATCATGGCATAGTTGCAGGTGAGTTGTGTTTGGAGTACATCTTCAGGGGTCGACAAATCTCCCCACTCCAAGCTTTTCACCTGTGCAAGCGCTCCTGCCTGTGTGAAAGGTTTTAGTGCCTTGCTCAGCTTGAGATTAAGTTTGGCAGGTCTGGGTTTATAGCAGAAGGGGTGTGCTGCCCCCAGGCCCCTTTAGATATCTAAGGGCATCTTACTAAAGTGGCTTTTGAAAACCTGAGCTGTGTTTATCCTCTGAGGGTTGTCAGGGCTACACAAGAGCTCTGCTGATCCCAAGGGAAATCCCTCGGCTGCCTTTCTCCTCTCTGCCATCTTCCCACTAGCCACCTTCTGACCATTCTTCCCTGGGGATATAAAGACAAGTGTCAAAAAAAGGACTGAGCAGTGTGAAAGGTGCTCGGATCACTCCTCAGAAGGCTGCTGAAGTCTTGTGAGTGAACTGAATGCCAAACACAGAGCGCTCGAGTCCCAGTCTCCAGTCTGACTTCCTTCTGTTAATGATTATTAATCAGCCAGATGGCTGATTACTTGTTATGTTAAACTCCTCCATTCCCTCCTTGACTTTTTTTTTCCCCCCCTCCTTGGGCTGTTCAGAACGCCCTTCACTGGAATCAGAGCCCCCCAAGACCTGCTTTGTGGGTGAAAACGTGACCCTGACGTGCCGTGTGACCGAGAGCACCCCAGCAGCAAGGCTCACCTGGCTGCGGGGCATCACCCACCCAGAGGTGGAGATCCACCCCGGAGGGAGGTACCTCATCACCCAGGAGGGCAACGTGTCCCGGCTCACCATCCGGAACTGCTCCCAGGGCACCGATGGCGGCTGTTACGTCTGCAAGGCCCAGAACCCCGTGGGGCTGAGGGAGCTGTTCGTCTGCCTGACAGTGAAGCGTGAGTGGGGCTGCCTGGGGTTGCTGCCACAGGGAGTGAGGAGGAGGCGGGGACCCTGTTCACGGGGGCCATCAGTGAGCACCCAAAGGGCTACATTTGCCACTAAGAGCCCTCTTTGCCTGTTGATGCTTTCCATACTCTTGCAGCAAGTGTAAATGCAGGATCGGCTCCCTTCATCCCAGAGTAAAAAGGCCCGATTCCCCTTGCCTTGGCGTAATGGTGCTGAGAGAGGAGCATCCTTGGTGCCTGCTGTGGGTGCAGAGGACCTCCTCCAAGGCTCAGGCCGCTCAAGGCGCAACGGGCAGGGGTTGATTTGCTTTCCCTGGATGCACATGGGCAAAAAAATAGGAGCCTTGGGGTGGTGCTTTCCATACCAGGGAAGCACAAGCGCCTGAAACTCTCCCTCCTTGTGCTGGTGGGAAATGGGAGCTGAGACAGCACCAGGACCTGCTCTATTGCTCGCGCTGAGAGTTCCTCATCTATCCGTGTCCCGGTGACAAGCTGGCCTCCTGTGTCTCCTCTTCTCTCCACAGAGCCGGTGAACATCGTTGGGGTCGTTGGTGCAGTGGTGGTCCTGTCCCTGCTGGCTGTTCTCACCATCACTGGGGTCGTCTTGTACTATAATCCCCTCCTGTGCCTGAGAGGTAGGAGCCAGGGAGGGGGTTACTCCTTCCTGGAGTGACCTGGTTTTATCCCTGACCGGCTTGTCCCTTCTGGTGTGTTGGAGTCAGCCATTGATGATCACTGCAGGCCTTGGGCCTCATCCTGCTCCTGGTCAAAACCCCGTCATCCCTGGAGGCAGATGGGTTGGAAACACAAGGCCCTTCCCCAGCTGAGTGCTTCAGGCACCTTCCCCTCACCTTTTCCCAGGGAGCTGTGCTGTGGTGGGCCCTCTCCCCTTTCCTTGTGACCTTTCTGGTGCTCTCCTTGTATACGTGGGCAGGTCACCTTCACCTCTACATGGGGCTGCCAGAGACCACCCTACTGCAGGCAGGGTTGGCAGGGGTTGTACAGTAACACCAGTGGTGTGCTGCCTGAAGAACTGCTCTGGGGCTGGTTTCTAACACTGTCTTTTCCCTTCCCTCTTCTCCCGTTCAGGTGCTGCATTCAGGTGAGTGTTGATTTTCCTCAGCGCAGTCTCGCGTGGCCTCACCAGTCCTCCTGGCAGAGGTGACCCCCCTGTATGGTAGGGAATTCACCTTGGAGCCGTGCCTCCCATGGGAAGGGGACAGTGGGGATGAGCGAGACTCAGGGCGGGAGCAGGAGGATGAGGGGAGAGGAGAGGAGCGGCATCGCTTTGGGATGCGCAGGGACGGTGCTGGCAAGGCACCCGTTAGCGTGGGAGGGGGCTGTGCAGGAGAGCTGCTCCTTGGCGCAGGTGAGCTCGAAGACTGACTAAACAGAAGTGGTGATCTTCTGCCGCTCTGTATGGGTGTTTGCCCCTGTCCTTCCCCTCTCGGCAGGGATGTCGGATAGCTGCACGTGAACAAGTCCTTTCTTGAGGTCCAGGCACACCGGATTTCTTCACTGCTCCCTGCTTGCCCCCCTCCTGGCCCCACTCCCCTCCCTTGTCCCCTTGGCTCTGCTCCCACAGCTGTGGTGCTGTGGCATGGGAAGGCTCTTCCCTGAATGCCTTCCCTTCCCCGCCTGTACGGGAGGGGAGAGTGGCTCACTTGGGAAGGGCTTGTGCAGTTTAGCGCATGAATGTTTGTGAAGTGCTTGGAGGACTTTGGAAGATGAATGGGAAGCAGTGCGGAATGCCGGTGGTGGTGTTGCTGCCAGCAGGGGCTGAAACCTCCTGTTCTTTGAATGTGGTTAGTGCAGGATCGGAGGAGTCCCTCAAAACTGGTTGTTTTGCTGTAGAGGGTTGTCAAAGCCAGGGGAGGCACAGGCTGGAGGGAGGTGTCAGGACAGGCTGTCCTCAGCCTTTCAGCCCACCTCCGCTCCCTCTGCTGTTCACAGGAATCAAGACTCAGGTGACATCTTAGTGCTGGTGGACTCAGAAGACGACGATGAGGGGAAGGGGGAAGAGGAGACCATGAGCAGCTCCACCAAGCACGAGGCAATGGCGCTGGTCAATGGGACCAGTGTGCAGGCCGCTTACCTCAACTGCCTTACGGAAGGTGAGCCCTGGCGCCTGCCTGCGGGCCGAGTTTGGGGCAGGAGCTGCCAGCTCTCCGGCCAAGCTGTGGGTCTTCCAGGTGCAGCTGCTGGGGAGGGAGGAATTCCTGTTGTCTGGCCTGTTGGCTCTTGCTGAGTTGCTGCTGCTCTGTGCTCTATGTAGGTGACGATGGCGAGCAGCACGGAGGGATCTCTCCGCAAGAAACGAGGGGAGAAGAGACGCAAGGCACATAGCGTCCATCTCTCCTTGCAGAAGCACACGGAGCTCCGGCTGGACGCCCGGCCTCGAGCACGTCCTCACTGCCGTGTGGCTGAGCGCAGGCTGTTGGTGTCCTGCAGCGGGCTGGTTCGGTCAGAGCATCCCCGCTTCTTTCTCCACTCTCCCTTTCCTCAGCTTTCACTCCATCCTTCCCCAGCCGTGTTTCTCCATTTCTTCTCTCCTCTTTTCATGTTCTTCTTTGTCTCAGGTGTCCTTTTTTAACAAGGTGGCACCTGGCATGGGCAGAGCCCGGGAAGTGGCTCCCAGTACCCCGCTCATCTTGATGCCTGTGATGAACTCTAATACCAGTACGGGATTCTGGCTCAGTCACCGTGAGCAGTGCTGGGGTTGTGGGGAGCACGATGGAGAAAGTCACCGCAGGGCCGCAGCAATCCTGGGATAACGGAAGAAACAACTAGTGCATGGACGGGACATGGGAGATGCTGACTCTAGGGAGGCTTATTTGTTTTTATTACAAATTTATTACAAATATTTTTTTCTGCAAGTCCTTCTGAAGTGTTGCTCTGTATCTAAGTCGGGAGTTAATCTGTACCTCGCAGTGTGGTTTTGAGGGGGATGCCTGGCTGTGATGGAAAGCACGGAGGGAACTTGTACGGGGAGGGATGAGGGGGGCAGGATCCGCACAGGGATCAGGGCAGCCGGGGAGGGGAACTGTAGTGGGGGTAATGGAGGGGCCCAGGGCGTGCAGGAGGGGATGGAGGGACGGTCAAATCTGAGCAGCCTGTGGGGGTAAACGGAGGGACTGAAAAGGCGCACCACGGGCAATGGAGAAGAGCGATGCGTTCGGAGGGATCTGAGTGTGCACGGAGGGAATCGGTATGTAGGAAGGGTGGGAATGGCCCAAGAGAGCAGGATGGGGTGGGACGGAGGTTGGAGGGGAGCGGAGTGTGCCGGAGGGGAACAGGAATAAAGTGGGGAGTGGTATGAGAGTGTGCGGAGGGTGATGGAGAGGTGAGTGCACAGGGGATCTGTGTGTGGAGCGTAATGGGGGGACATGAGGGCACACAGCGGGGAACGGGGGGGACCTGAGGGCACGTGGAGGGGAAGAGAGGTGTTCCCGGGGCATGTGGAGGGGGCTGCACACACTGTGGGTGAAGCAGCAGGGGCTCTGCCCTCCCTGGGCTGCAGGTAAGAACAGGGTGAGATGGAGGAGAGCTGAGGGTGTATGGGGGGACCTGAGCACTCGGTGGGACAGCAGTTGGGGTCCGGTTGTGCACGGCGCTCTCTGAAGGGGCGCGGAGCCTGAACGGAGGTTTCTGAGGGGCTGGAGCAGGGGCTGGGGGGTCTGGAGTGCAGGTGGGAGGATGGAGTGTGGCTGGAGGACTGTGAGTGGGACCGAGCTGCAAGCTGTCCCCGAGGAGCCTCGCCGAGCCCCTGTGCCCAGCACCCCACGCTCACCGGCGATGCTCTGAGCTACGCCGGGAAAATCCCAGGGAGCCGCGGGAGCCTCCGGCTGCCCTTGGCAACAGTGTTGTGCTGCCGCCATCTCGGCTGCCCCGTGTCCCGGCTCCTCCGCACCGGCCCCTCAGCGAGGAGAAGGCACCAGGCGAGATGGCCTTGGACCTGGAGGAGTATTTGCGCACGGCTTTCCGGGACAAGCTGCAGCTGCAGTGAGTGAGATCCCTCCGTCCTCCCCGCGGCACCGGCAGCTCCCAACCTGGCTCCCACGGCTGGGGCCGCTGGCTGGGGGCGAGCAAGGGCTTGGCAACGGGACCAGCATGTCCTGCGTCCCCCGTCGCTGGGTCCTCGGGGCACCACTGCCAGGGTGGGTGTCACTGGGTGGGTGCTGAGTCCCCAGGCAGGGGGGCTGTGGTGTTGCAGGTGAGTTGGCACCCAGGGAGGAGAGGGCACCCAGGTAAGTATGTGGGCTCCATCTCTGCCTGCACCCTATCAGAGGTGGGTGCCCCGTGCTGCCCGGCGTGCTCACGGGTGGCTTTCACATGGGTGTCATGTCCCGTCCCCCCCCCGAGAGCAGAGCTCCTGCTGCCTCCCTTGGAAACTGGGAGCTGCAGAGCCTGTGGGCCTGCTGTGGGTTGGGGGGAGCAGGGGGATTCCCTGGGGTTGAATCAGAAAGCCGATGTTGTGCCATGACTTGTCCTTCCCTGGGGTGCTGCACTTGGGGGTCTCTAAGCACAGGGGTGGGCAGGGGCAAGGGTGGGTGAGGGGAGAGCAGCCCCGGCAGGCGACAGGGTCCCCGGGAGATGCCGGTCACGCTACGGTGGCGGGTGTCCCCCCACCCAGGCACGATGAACTCCATGAGACCCATGGCAGGACGGTGCCGGCGTGGGATGCCACCACACTGCTGCCCTCCACGCGCTTGCTGCTGAAGAGGCGGGAGGTGGTGGAAGCGGAGCGGGCGCTGCAGAGCAGGCGGGAGGTAAGGGCGGCCGCCAGCCCCTCCGTGTGCCCCATCCCTGGGGGCCGCAGCCCTGGCCGTGGCGTGCCACGGGACACAAGCAGCCGGCGGGCACGTCCCCAGCTGTGCACGGGCTGGCACCCGTCCCTGCCTCGGGTGTTCTGGTGTGGGGCGACGCTCTCAGCGCCCGGCAGTCCCGCAGGAGTTTCGGCAGAGGATGGAGCGTCTGGTGCAGCGCTGGGAGCAGCTGGGCAAGCGGGAAGAGCAGCTCCGGGATGTCACCCTCAAGTTCAATGCCTTTCTCAAGGTGCTGGGGTGGGGGCCAGGGCTGGGCTGGCCATCAGGACCCTGCCGACCCCATCCCCGTGCCGCAGGCTTCCTCGGCGAGGCAGGAGCGGGCGTTGCAGCGGGCAGCCCAGGAGCGGGCACAGGCGGCGGGGCAGGGTGCCAAGGCTGCCCGCCTGCACCGGGAGCTCGAGGGGCTGCTGCAGCGCAGGGAGCGCCTGGCCCAGCGCCTGCGGAGCCTCCGCAACTTTGGCCACTACCTGCAGGGCGTGCTGGCCAGGACGGGGCAGGTGAGCACGGGGGTCCCCGTCCTGCGGTGCCACCCCGCATGTCCCTAAGCCCCTTGTGTGTGTGTGTGGGGGGGGGCAACGCTGTCCAGGGCAGCAGCCCCTGCAGCTCCTCAGCCCCCTCCCGCTGCCCAGTTCCAGGACGTCCCGGCCATGCTGGCCCGTTTTGGGGCGCTGGCAGGGGCACGGGCAGCCCTGGCACAACAGGCAGAAGCCGGGCAGGAGCGGCTGGCCCGGGGCTGGGCACGGCTCCGGCAGTACCAGGAGGAAGCCGGCAGCGAGCTCCTGCGCACCGAGGAGGAGCTGGCCCAGCTCCGTGCACAGCTGGAGGCTGCCCGCCGTGACGTGCTCCAGCAGGTAAGGGGGGACGTGGGGTGCCCGAGGCCCCTGTGAGGGAGAGGGGCGGCAGTACGGACCCCAAGGATGCTGCAGAGGGGAGATGCCCAAGGTGGTGGGAAGCTGGGCGGCATCCCCTGCGCTGAGCTGGGGGTCCCCGTGTGCCCAGAAAGCATCATCAGCAACTGTGCATGGGGGGGAGAGATGGGGCACACGGCCAGGATACCTGGGTGCCCCTGTCCTGGCTGGGGGGGGGGTGCAGGGGACACAGGATGGTGGCTGGGGGGGTCTCTGTTGCTGTGTCCCCCAGGAGTCCCGCTGGGCCCATGTCCAGGGCACGGCTGCCCAGAAGACCCTGCTGCTGGGGCAGGTCAAGCTGGCCGTGCTGAACCTCTTCCAGACTGCCACCGCACGGCTTGAGGTCCCCACGGATGTGGCCCTGGAGGACACCGAGGCCCAGCTGGACACGGTCAGCACAGCCCTCTCTCTGGGATGGTGGGGCTGGGGGGGGGCTACATGGGGTGTTCACAGCCCCGGATGGCTGTGGCATCAGGCTCCCATCTCCGCAGGTACTGCTCTGCATGCAGGACCTGGCTGCCATCTGTGCCAACCTGCGCCCCAGGGAGCCGAGGCTGTGTCCCCCACGCTTGCCTGCAGCCACCAGCACCCTCCCGCTGCACCCCGGGGGTGCCAGGGCTCTTCCGAGCCAGGAATAACCCCCAGGGACAACCACCCGCTCCTGGGGCTGGGGACAGGCTGCCAGGGCCAGCACGGTGCCCCAGGACCCACCCTGGGGATGGAGGTCGCTCCCTGACAAGTCTGGGAACCCCCACGAGGAGAAGCAACGCGGATGGCAGCGGCACAGCCACACCGGGATGGCACCGCGCTGGGGCCGGGGGTCCCCGGGGCAGAGCTGCCTCCTCTCAGGGACCCTTCTGGAAGGGGCACCCAGGCAGCAGGACCCAGTTGCTCGCGTTCAGGCTGCTGGTATCTCCAAAGGTGTCTCCTGTCAAAATACAACCCAGCTGTGGCCCCGCAGCACCTGGTTGTTTCAGGACTGTGCCTGGGGGTGGCCCAAGGGGGGGAGGAATTACCCCAGGCGTGGTGCTTGTAGCAAGGACAAAGAGGAGTCAGGAGGTAAAACCAGCCAAGTATTTAATGTCTCCTTCCCCAGCACCCAGCCCAGGCGTGGGGGAAGCTGCTGGGGCACGGCCCCCTCCCCTACACCCTCTTCCGCAGCTTGCCCTTCTTGGCGGTCCCCACCCTGCGCCCGAAGGCCATCTGCCGCAGCTCCTGCACCCGCCGCCGGTTTCTGGCCTTAAGGCGCTTGAGCCCCCCGCTCTGCAGGAAGCGCTGCTTGGCCGCCTTCTTGCGCTGCTTCAGGATCTGCTGCTTGTTCTTCAGCTCCGAGCGCACCTTGCCCTGGGCAGGGGGCTGCCCGGGCCCTGCGGGGGGGACACGGCCAAACTCAGATTGGAGGCCAGAGCTAGGTGTGTGTTGGGGGGGAACAACACAACAGCCCCATCGCTTGCTCCAGGTACTCACCGTGCCTGTGCCTGTGCTTCCCTCTGAACTGCTCCCTGCCTCGTTCACCGTCCTCATCCTCATCCCGCTCATCAACCTTGTATTTCTGCTTCCACTTTTCGTAGCTGGGCCAGGGTGGGTTAAGGGAACATGCGCTGACCTGACACCCCATCGCCTGACCCGCCGTGGTGTGACCAGCCTCCCTCCCCGGGCTGCTGCCCTGGCAGGGGATGGATCCCTGGGAGCAGGGCACAAGGCCGTGTCCCGCTTCCCCCTCGCCACGGCACAGGCGGGCGCCAGCGCCCGCAGGCAGGATACAGGTTGTTCTTGTAGGAGCTGCTGATGTAGCGCCCGCTCTCTGTCCGCACCTTCTTCCTGTCCTCCTGGCCCGTCTGCCCCACAAACCGCTTCTTCTTGCGGTCCCTGTGAGAGGGGAGGGCAGTGAGGCTGCGTGGTGGGACCCCCCCCAGCCCTGATTTCTCCCCCCAGCCCACGACCAGACCCCACTCACCACTTCAGCAGTTGCTTGCTCTTGTTGAGGTTGTGGTTTTCGTCGCCCATGAGATCCAGGATGGCTCCGGCTGCCTGCTGCTCGAAGGGGCTGCCCTCGCCGCCCACGCTCAGCCTGCAAAGGGTGGGGGGTGAGAGCAGCCCCCCCTCGCACAGGCCATGGCAGGATGGTGGCAGGAGCCCTCCCGGACTCACCCTCTCTCACTCTCAAAGTCCTTGGGCCGGTACGGGATGTAGAAGTCCTCGTCCCGCTGCGCCGGCTGCTGCGGCTTTTTCCTGGCACCGTCTTCTCCTCCTCGGCCCCGTTTTCGCTTCTGGCCCACCACGGTGGAGAACACGTCCTGGAAGGGGACAGTGGAGGGGTTGGGGGGGCCACATCCCCCAACCAGTCACTGCACCAGCCCCCGAACCTGGCACAGCCTGGGGGCATCAGTGCTGCCAGTGCCCGGCTGAGCTCCCACAGCCAGGGCAAACCCCTGTTCCTGCCCCCTTACCTGGAGGTTTTCCTCCTCCTCCTCTTCTCCCTCCTGGGGCCCGGGGGAGGCTGGGCAGAGCCCCTGCCCTTTGAGAGCCGCTGCCCGCTTCTCCTGCTGCCCGCGCTGGTACTTCTCGATGAGGGCATGGTCATGGCGCCGCTTCGACCGCATCACGGTGCTGGCCAGCGTCCGGGACGTGGCGTTGATCTCGAAGATGGTCTGTTCCCGAGGCAGGAGCGCGAGGGCTGGTGAGTGGCACGGCTGTCCCCACAGACCTTCCCTCCCACCCCAACCCAGGCACCTCGTGCCCAAGGACAGGTCTTAACTCACCGCCTTGGACTTGTAGGTTTTAATGCTGTCCACAAACTTCAGCCTCTCCAGCTCGGTGTCTTCGAAGCGAGCGCCTGGGAAACACGGGCACAGAGAGGGGCACAGATCAGCTCCTGGGTGAGGGGGATGGGGTCCCCTCCCTCGGTGTCCCCAAGGCACTCACTGAAGAGCGGGTGGATGCCCAGCTGGGACACATCCAGGTCCTTCGCCCTCTTGATGGACTCGGGCGATGGGCCGGGCCGGGAGCGCAGGTACTGCTTCTGGGCGTTGTCGGCGACGCGGCGCAGGCTCCGCAGCTCCAGCGAGCCCTCGTGGTCCGTCAGCAGCAGGCACTCCTCGTCGTCCACCAGGCTCTGCGGGACACGGCCAAACACTCCGCCAGCATCTGCAGCCCAGGGGACACCGCGTCACCTCCCTGGTCCCCACCTCAGGGTTGCGGCAGCGGGCACAGCAGCAACCCAGGATTAAACAAAGCGGAGCTAACAACAGCCACGCAGAGCCCGGTGGTGTTAAATCAGCTTCCCTGCTACATGCCAGAGCCCCCAGCATCCCGTTCTCCCCAGCCGCACCCCTGTAACAAGAGCTTATCGCCCCTCTGCGCAAATGCCAACCACAAGACCGCAAACTCCAGCGTGGCCAAGGATAAAATCCCAGTGGCCACGTGGCCAGCGTCGCAGCTCGGACATGCAGCCGCCCCGACACCTGCAACTGGGTCTGCCTTACCAGTGGGCATCTCCTGCGCACCAGCGAGGACGAGCGGTCGCCCCAGGAAGAGGTGGAGGTCGAAGACGTAGGGCATCTCATCGGGAGCCACCAGCGAGTAGGCAGTGCCGCTCCGGCCAGCTCGGGCCACACGACCTGGGACAGGGAGGAGGAGAGTGGGAAACCAGACCCAGTGGCAGCCCCGCCTGCCCCCACCCGGGCAGGGACCCACCGGTGTCCCTGGGAGCCCATGCACGCGACATGTACCCCGGCTGCCAAGGGCTGAGGGTGGCTGGGGAAGGAGGCAAAGGGGAGCCCACCACGGTGCCATCCAAAAGGGAAGGCACCAGCCCTGCAGAGCCCCCGTGGCCCAGCTGGGCGATCAGGGACGTTCCTGCTCCCGCACTGTCCCCAGCCTGTCTCCTCACGTCACAACGTGGCAACCTCCTGCCCCAAAGATATCACCACCACGTCAGGGGTATCAGCGCCAGCCCAGCAGGCCACAGCGATGGGAAACACGGGACAAGGGACGGCGCACTCACACCTTCCCCGTCACCCTGAGGGGCCCCCAGCTTGCAAGGACCCCTGCACGGCGCGCGGGCACCCACCGACGCGATGCAGGAACAGCTTGGCTTTCGCGGGAAAGCTGTAGTTGATGACGTTGTCCAGCATGGGGATGTCGAGCCCGCGGGCAGCCACATCGGTGACCAGCAGCACCGGGCACTTGCCCTGGGCGAACTTGGCGATGTTGATCTTGCGGGCGGTCTGGTCCAGCGAGCTGTAGACGTGTGTGCAGCGGATGCCCTGCGCTGTCAGCAGCTGGAGGTGGGGAGAAAGATCAGATCCCACCTGGGCTGGGACCCCTAGCTCCCAGGGCTCTGAGACCCCGGGGTGCCCACCCAGACCCCCAAATCCCACTGCGCTCCCTCCTCTCTCCGAGGGGTAGGTGGACGCAGCACCTCCATGATCACATATATTGGGATTTCTCCCTCAACCTGGCAAAACAAAGGTGGAGACTCCAGCCCGGATGTGCCCAGAGACGCAGACCCCATGCTGGGTCTGGAAGGGGCCTCGGACACCCCCAGCAGCCTGCCCTTTAACAGGGGTACACGCTGGGCACCCCCAAATGCCACTTGCCTCCTTGAGATACTCTGTGTGGTGCTTGGTGGCCACAAAGACGACCGTCTGGTCCTGGGGCTTCACCACGCTCCGGAGCAGGTGGAGCAGCACAGCCGGTTTGTCGTCCCCGCGGACGTGGAAGAAAGCCAGCTGCAAAGGGAGGGCAGAGCTCAGCCCCTCTGCGTCCCCACGCCACACACGGCCACCTCTCGTCCCCTCCTCGCCAGCCTGGAGCCACCGCAGGGCAGCTTGCGGGGGGGCACAAAGCCCGTCTCAAGTGCCCCCCGGCCCCTCTCACCTTGAGCTGCTCGCTGAGCTTGGACTCCACGTCCAGACGGATCAGCATCGGCTCGGTGAGACCTGTGGGATGTGGTGACACGCAGGACACGGGTCACATGTGGAATGTGCCACTGGGACACCCACCCGGCTCAGCATTAATCCAGCTCGGTTTTGCCAGTCCTGGACCCAGCTCAGCTACGGGACTGGGCCGTGTCCCCGTCCCCAGGGTCCCCCCCAGGTCCAGCTCCCCCAGCCGCCCTCTGCCCCGCGCTCCTCACCGGCCCGGGCAAACTCGACGAGCAGCTTGGGCAGCGTGGCGGAGAAGAGGACGGTCTGGTGGCAGTCCGGGAGCCGGGCGATGATCTCCTGGAGCTGCTCCGCGAAGCCCATCTCAAAGAGCCTGCGGGGGAGGGATGTGGGACGTGGCAGCGCTTGTTAGGTCCCTCCGTGCCCAGCCATGCCACCCCCCCAGGGCACCTCATCCCTCACCCCACGTGTGGGGACACTGCCAGCCCCAGGGACCCCCGGGGACCCCCCTGCACCCCGCTGACCTGTCAGCCTCGTCGAACACCACGTACTCCACAGTGTGCAGCTTCAGTTTCATCTCCACCGCCACGTGCACCAGGCGCCCGGGGGTGGCGATGATTCTGTGAGGACAGAGCTGGTGACGGGACCGGGCTGGGGGGGACGGTGTCCCCACACCAGCCGGGGTGCAGGGCCCAAATCTGACCCAAAGAGACCCCCTTGTCCCCGTGGGGGGCACAAGAAGATGCTCCAAGGGAACACCGGGACACATCCATCGGGCACGCTGGCAGTAAACACCAGTGCTGTCCCCGGACGGCGGGTAGCTCTCGGGGACCATTTCCCCACCAGGTCCCCTCCCCGCGCCCCCACTCACATGTCAGGGTTCTCGTGCAGGGCAGCGAACTGGTCCTCCATCCTGCGAGAGCGGGGACAGGCTGGGGCGGTGCCGGGTGGCGCGGGGCAGCTCGGCCCCTCGCCAGGTTTTGGGGAGGTTTTAGGGAAGAGGGGACTGGTGGGGACGTGGGGATGGCTTACTTGTCTCCTCCCAGGATCAGGGCAGTCTTCAAGCCCGTGAACTTGCCCAGCTGCGAGGTGAGAAACAAAACACGTCGGGGGGGTGTTAAAACCAAACCCCCCGTTGTCCCCACTCGCCCCCGCCGTGTCCCCCCCGTACCTCCTTGGTGAACTTCAGGGTCTGCAGGGCCAGCTCGCGGGTGGGCGAGAGGACGAGGGCGCGCGCCCCGGCCTGGCTGGGCGCTTTCAGCCGCTCGAACATGGGGATGAGGAAGCAGGCCGTCTTCCCGCTGCCCGTCCGCGCCATCGCCACCACGTCCCGGCCGCGCAGGATGGGGGGGATGCTCTGCGAGACACCGCCCCGCCATCACCGACACCGTCCCCGTCCCGCCGCCACCGCCCCGGGATGGCCGTCCCGCCGCCCCCCGCGCTCACCTTCCTCTGGATGGGGGTGGGCACCTTGTAGCCCTTCTTCATGATGCCCTTGAAGACGGGGTAGCTGAGCCCTGCGGGGACGGGGACGGGTGAGGGGGCGCGGGCGGGGGGACACGGCCCCGGTCCCGGGACAGCTGCCCCCGCCCTGCACGCACCCATGGACTGGAAGCCCCCGGACTTCTTCTTCTTCTGGTTCTGGGCCCGCACCATGGCCCGCGTGTCCGGCTCGGCACCGGCGCCATCCTCCTCCTCCTCCTGCTGCTGCTCGGCGGCGGGGAAGGCGGGCAGCGGGGGCGCGGGGACCTGGGGACAGCGGGGGGACACGGCCACGGTGATGGGCGTCCCGGAGGTGCTGGGGCCTGCCGGGCGGGGACACCGGCACCGGGGACACCGGCACCCGGGGACTGGGGACAGCAGTACCGGGTGTGCCGGCACACGGGCACTGGGGACGCGGGTACCGAGGGTGCCAGCACCGGGCGCAGGGCACACCGGGGCGCAGGGCACACCGGTAC
>VXBL01003732.1:60715-77067 GCA_013400195.1 Aramus guarauna | reverse complement strand
CCCTGCCACGGACCCGCGCGGGTTTGTGCCCCGGGCGCTGCCCTGCGCTGTCGCTGCCTGCTCTAACGCACCCTTTCTCTCCGGGCTGCCCGTGAAGGTTGAGAAGTCACGCTCCGTCCTTCTGCGACGAGTCCCTGTTTGGTGCCAAGCCCGAGGGTCCGGCCTGGGCAGCTCCGGGGATGAGGAAGGAAGATGTCGCCAAGCTCCATCCGCTGCTCTGGAGCCCTCCGCCTGCCCCCCGAAACCAGCCCGGTGTTTCCCCCCGCTCCAGGGAGACGCCCTTGAGAGCCGTCCACCCGCCAGCCCCTGCGTCTCCGGCCACGGCAGGCTTCGAGGGGGGCCGAAAGGGCAAGTCCTGCGTCTGGCAGCGCCCGGAGAGCGATCTGGGCTCTGAAGGCCAGGGTGCTCCCAGCAGAGGACGTTCCCAGTCTCTCAGCCGGCTGAACACCCCCTCAGACCAGCTCTGGCTGGCTTCAGACAGGTGTAAAAACCAGAGTCCCCCGACAGCCCCCGCCACCCCCCGAGGCCCTCTGATGAGGGGTCGGTCGAAAAGCGTGTCCAGACCTTCTTTGGCCCGGAGCTCCACGGCAACGGGCGGCTGCAAACCCAAGCCTCCCTGGAAGTGAAACCAGGCGTCCCTCTGGACGTAACTACAGCCTTAACCTGCCTGAGGTGGGTCCTGACCTCCTGGAGAGCGAGTCTGCGAGCACCCCGAGACCTCCCGTGGCTGCGAGCAAAGGATGGGGATGCTGCTCCGCACCGGCGGCCGAGGCGGGAACCGAAGGTGACTGCAGCAGCAGAGTGGGACAGCCGTGGTGGCAACAGCAGCTTCCATTGATTGTCTGGTGGTCGTCAGATGAGGTGCGGTAACGAGTCGGGTTCTTTCTGTCCAGGATGTCCATCGGGGAAGTGCAAAGAGCAGGAGACAGGGCTGCCTACGGCCTAGGTCCAGGGCCCGTCCAGGAGAAGCAGCAGGCACAGGTACACCTACAGCATAGCCGGGGGGGGGCAGGCAGGGCCTGAGCTCGGGGGGAGCTCCCAGAGCAGCGGGTGCCACCGGGGTGGAGGTCCCAGGCGAGGCTGGCCAGGGCAGTCAAGGTCTGAGGGCCCAGACTGGGACCTCCACCGACCACCTTTGGGAGAGAGGAGTCCTGCCTCGTCCTGCCTGCCGCATACAACCGCAGGATTGCTCCGGCTCGGGGGGGCTGCCGGAGGTCTGTAGCCCAACCTCCTGCTCGGGGCGGGTGAGCTATGGACGCAGGCAAGGCTGCGCGGGGCTTTGTCCAGTCGGGCGGTGGAAACCCTCACGGACAGGGGCTGCACCGCTTCTCTGGCACCCCCTCCCACTGCGTGACTGTCCTTGGGGTGAGAAGTTTCCGTTTATATCCAGTCAGAGCCTTTCTTGTTTCGGTTTGTGTCTGTTTCTTGTTCTGCTGAGCATAGTGCTTGGCTCAAACCTCACGGTCACCTCCTCTCCCTAGGTACCAGGAGGCTGCTCTGAGTCCCCCCAAAACCTTCTCTTCTCCAGGCTGAAGGAGCCCCGTTCCCTCACCCTCTCCACACGGGACACGGGCTCCAGCCCCGACCGTCTTGGCGGCTCTCTGCTGGCCTTGTTCCGTTTCATCAATACTTTAATGATCTCCTTTGGCAAGGAAGGAGAAGGGAGGAGGAGCAGAGAGGTGAGGAATGGCATCACCCTGCGTCCTGCTGATGGTGGGATGTCCTCAAGCTGGATGAGGTTTGTGACAGAGCAGGATCTGCCATAGGGATTTCAGCAGCTTCTGGTGATGGGGAGGTGCTGAGCGGATACGTAATCCCATGGTTTGTACTGAGGGTTGTGAGGTGCTCACATGCTCATCACAAAATAAATGATCCAAGGAAAATCTGCTGGGACCTTGTGTTTGGTGCGTGGGATGCTGCTGTGTGATCTGGGCACGGCTAGCATCTCCAAAGACCGAGCAAAGCAGGTCCTCTTCGATTTCCACTCCTGAGGTGAGAAAGAGCAACTCAGTCTGTAGGAATACAGGGAAGGAGGCAGATAAAGGACGCAGGCCGGGTGTCACTGCTCCCCTGGGAAGGGAGGCTGCAGTGATGAGCTGCTGAGGAAAGGGAACGCAGGGGAGTCGCTGGGAGTCTGGTAACTCCCTCCCATGCGAAGGGAAACGTTCTCTCAAATTGACCCAAGGACAAAACGAGCTGGGTTCATGGCATCACTCTGCCCCCAGATATTATTTTATTGCCACCTCGAGCAGCAGCAGGATTGGGCCTTGATCTGCTCCAGCATGTGAAGGGCACTGAAGGTAGGAAGGCCAGCCAGGGGGGGCACTCCTGGTCCAGTCCCGTTGGTAAGAAAGGTTATTGTTGCTTTTGAAAGGCAACGGAGCTCAACCTAAAACAGCAAGACGTGTCGTCATGCCCCTGCTCTGATGTCCTCTGTCTGACAGCCAGCCTTGGCAGGCTCAGGCCTTCGTGCGAGTGTCATCTCACTTAATGCTTGTAGTCTGGGAGGGCTGAGCCCCAGGGGAGCAAGTGGCCATGCTGGGAGACAAGAAGGGAGGACAGAGGGTGGATTTTGTGCTTATTTCTTGGCCTTCTTGCCCTCTTCCCTTTTTCTTCATCTTCGATGTGAGGAGTGTCTGGAACAAGCAGCTTTTTTGGATGCAGGTGGCAGCGCAGGTCACGGCCGTCTCCCTCACATCCCACTCATTCTCTTGCTGCGTTCCATGCTGCTCCTCAGTCCAGGAACAGCAGGTAAGCGCAGTGTCTCTTGCCTTCAGGGCCAAGCCTTTTCTTTGGTGCAGACAGCGTGAAGTGCCTCTTGCTCAGCCTGGCAAGACAGCAGACACCGGTTACCGCAGGCTTGCGGCCTTCAGCAGGTTCTCCCTGCACGTCCCAACAGAGGGATGCTTTTACCTATCCCAAACCCAGGTAGAATTGCCCCTGGCTGCTGAATTGAGCCTTCACAAGAGACCAAAAAAAAAAAAAAAGGAAATGTGCCTGAATGGGACTTTTCAAGAGGTCCAGATACCTTCATGCTCCTTTGAACCTCTCCCCCGGGAGCTCCCCCATGCTGCAGACAGCCTCTGTCCTCTGACGGGGACTCTGACCGAGTACCGCACACGCAGGTCAGCACCTGCTGTCCCACAGTGCTGCGGAAAAGGCCACATCTGTGGTTTGGATGGGGCTGAGCCTGAGCTCAGCTTTGAGTAGTGGGTTGTATCAGTGGTGCTGTAACCCAGCTAACGCGCTGTGAGCTGTTGGGCGCGTGGGAAGAGCCAGGCCGGTCTGCCTGCAGAAGGCCAGGGACAGGTAGTTTTGGTGGCACTCGGCAGCGGTTTATTCCTTGTCCAGGAGGAGGAGGGTTAGGGAGCCAGCAGTTCTGGGGCTCGGTGCTCCAGCTGCCCTGGCAGATAGGAGACAAGAATAACCTGATGTTATTAAAAACCTGGCAAGGTGAGGATTTTTGTGATTAGCGTCAAGCATTCAGGCCCCTTCCTACACTTTGCATTGCAGCAATCCAGACGCTTTTCTCCACCTGGGTAAAAACCGTAGGGACTTGAAAGCAATTAGGGCTGTTTCAGAGGAGGCATTGGGGGTTCTGACGTGAATCTGAGCCTGTTCAGCTTAATTTGGATGTCGGCACAGGGACATGCAAGCTGTTAAGCCTGCAGGTCTCTCAGGTGGGCTGGGAGAGATGCCGAAGTGTGATTTGGACACTAGATGGAGACAAGAGGGTTAAGGATTGACATGAAAGCAAGAGCCCTGTTCCCTAGCAGCAGGTGGATGAGTCGGATCCAGGGAGGCGAGTCAGCAGCAGAGAACTGCTGAACCCAAAAGCAGGACACAAAATGTAATATTGGAGTGCTGGAGCACTTGAAAGATGAAGCCTCTTAAAATGAAGAGAGATTTTATCTGAAAAACAAGTTGACAGTGGCTTGTATGGCCAGTGGTAGTCAGATTACCCCCACTGCTGCATTCAGGCCCCAAGAAATCTACAGAGGAAACCAGAGCCCACCGCTCCAGTCACACTCTTTCCTGTCCCACACTGGCCCAGGGCATCAGGAGGTCAGAACTGGCACTTCCCTGCTCTTTACCCCATAAGGACAATGTTGGTTAAAATATAGATGGGTATAAATTGGTTGCTTGGATTTCATGCTGCAGTTCTCACTCATATTTCATGCTTTACTACTGCCCTGTCCTCTCGTTCTACCAGAGCTGTGCAGTCCAGCGAGAGCAAAAGATGTTCCATTACCGCTGTGGGCTGCCCTGCCTGTAGGAGGCCGGTGCTTGTGTGGAGCAAACACCAAGGCTGAGTAAAATGAGATGGGGGAAGCGTTTAGTTGTTTCCTAGCTCCAGAGGCACTCTCTCCAGGCAAGTGTTGTTGATACAGAGGCCTGAGTCACAGCCAGGACTCCTGCCTGCTGCTGCTTTATTTCTTGGGTTTCTGCCTGCTCAGCATTGTGATAAATCACACTCTCCACCTTTGGCTCAACCCTGACTCTCGTCTTGTGTCTCTTACCAAAGTACCAGCCAGTCTGGGAACCGCTTAACTTCCAAAACGAGCTGTGCCCAGCCCTAGGTGCTACAAACAACTATAAAAGAGGGTTTTATGTGCGGGCAGTATTACATTTGCTCTGCTCAGCTCCCTCGTCTCTCAACGTGTGCCTCGCCCGATCCTCGGCAGCCTCGCTGCTCTGCGTTCTGGCTAAGGTGCAGCCTCCCCAGACTGGCACGGCGCTCCGCAGAGGTGACTTCAGAGCCGAGTCAGTGGATGAGGAGACAGGGCGGTCCTGTGAGGAAGCTGCTTGCTTGGCGGTTGCGGTTGTGTTGCTCCAGGGCTGCTTTGCGCTGAAACCAGCGGAGCGTTGCGATGGAGCAGGTACACTGAAAAACAGCACGTGTCCTGCAGGAGCCAGGTAACTACCCAAAGCAGCCTGACCTGACAGCACTACGACAGGTTTCACCCCCTCCTGCGGTACCTTTCTGAGAGGCAGCGCTGATTCTGGACCGGGCTTACTGGGCCGCTCGCTTCCATGTTGAGACTGCTCAGCTCCTTGAGACGGACGTACTCCCGGGGCCGCGGGAGCGTCCTGTTTCATTGACGGGACCCTCGGCCCCTGCTGTGCCCGCTGCCTCTTGGGGCTGGGCTGCCCTTCCTCAGGGCCCGGCTCTTCCCCGTGGCCAGCGATGCCCGGCCGGAGACGGCGGGGCCCCCGAACGGACACATCTCCCGCGGCCGGGGCCTCCCCTCGGGGTGGGCCCCGGTGGGCCCGGTCCTCCGCCCGCGTCCCGCCGTTGCTAAGTGACCGCTGCTCTCACCTCTGACCCCAGGGGCGGGGCCTCGGTACAGCCAATGGCAGCCCGCGCTCCTCTCCTCGAGAGCCCGCACCTTCCTTCCCGCGGTGGAGGCGTGGTGTTATTAGCCCACCACCACCCCGGGCCAATCAGCGTTCCCGCCCGGCCGGAGAGGCAGCTCCGCTGCCCAATGACTAGACCAAGTGCGGGAGAGAGTAGAGAGGGAGGCGGGAATACTCCGGATCCTCTCGCTGGGGGCCGAGGGCTGGCGGTGGGCGGGGCGGAGCGGGTATGGAGCGTGGATTGGCGGGAGGGAGAGAGGCTCGGCCTCTCCGCGAGCGGCCCGCGCCGCCGCGGCCAATGAGAGGCGGCGGGGCGGGGCCGCGCGCGCTGNGGGGGGGGGAGAGCCCGGGCAGGGGGCCGTGGCCTCCACAGCGCGGTGACAGCCCGCTCTCGGTGTCCCTCTCTCCTAGGCCGCGGGAGGAGCCCGGCGCCTGTCGCTCTGCCTGCCGCCCGGCCGTGAGGGTCCGCCGCCAAGGCTCGCGTCCCGGCCCCCCGGTGCACCCCTGCGGGGGCGGCTCGGCCCCGGGGCCCGTTCTCAGCAGCGGCGCGATCGGGCTGTTGCTGTGGGAGATGCGGCCTCCGCCGTGAGTTCTTCCCGCCCTCGCCACGGCCTGCAAGGAGGGATTCGGGGGGAGTACCGGCTGCGTGGCGGCACCGGCCGTGGAGCATCCCCGTAACGCTGCCCAGGGCCTGCGTGATTTTTCTTTTCCTCCGCCTTTTAAAGAAATCCGTGACTTTGTGACATCAGCCAGTAAAAAAAAGCGTACGGGAACTTCATGTGTGCAGACTCAAACTGGACTCTTTTTTCTCCCTTTTTCCCCTCCCCACCTGGAATCGAGGCATTTTGGCACGTCAGGGGAAAGAGCCATGTGTGACGGTGACACTTAGCACGATGCTGGCTCCGGATGCGTCACGCCTGCCTGCTGCCTCTTGCGCTGAGCGGTCAGGAGTTTGTCAAGAAGCACTTTCTTTGGCTTCTGTGCTGCACTGCGAGCCGTGCGCTGACTGGAATGGGCAGCCCGGATCTGACTCTTTGAATTTAGCTTTTGCATAAATATTGCCACCGAGTCTGGCATCCTGCGCTGCTTTTTGAAAGCAAATAACTAGATCCCTTTTTTGAACTGCGCTCTCTTGAGATGGGTACGCATACTGTTATATTCTTATGTCTGGAAGACAGCCCTGATGGAAAACTTTCTGGGGAGAGATTTTGACATAAGCGTTTTACAAGTGGAACCGAAAAAGGCATTATTTAAAGTTCCTGGAGTAGGAGCCTCTGAAGGGACAGGATGGCTGTGAGCATGGATGATGACGTTTCCCTCATCCTCGCCCTGGATGACAGTGGAAGCAGCACCTCGGCCCCTCTAGATGACCTGGATCGAGAGGAGCTGCCTAATGAAAGTAAGATTGCTTTGTCGTTGTTTCCTGCCCGCTGTGATGGCCTCACTTGTTTTCCTCTTTGCCGTGGCCGCTCTTTCTTGTGCTTGCCAGGACCGGTAACTCTCAGAGCTGTCATTCAGCGTTGCAGCAGCTGCCTGAGAAAATCAGATCAGGAAGTTGCTTATTGTGTTGCTTGTTTACTCCCAGCACCCATGTTACACCGGGAGGGCAGAGGACACGGGATAGATTGGTCCTACCGACGCTGTTTCTAACACACTTTTTTTTGTGGTTTCCTTGTAAAAACCCGTGACCTTGCTGTCCTTAAGCTCAACTCTCATTTCCTGTGCGTTGGCCCAGAGCGTCTCCTTTTCTTGGCACTGACCCGACGTACCGTACCGCTGGCCTGAGCTGTCAGGTGCAGCAGCTGCAATTATGTCAAGTAGTATTTTCCTAGCGCCATAAAGCATCTGTCCTTTGCGACTGCTGTTTGCCTGTTTCTAGTTTACATTCTGATCTTTGCAATAAGGAAAGCGATATGTGTTGATAAATCCCTTTAACATCTTTACTGTATTCTTACCAAAGAATCTGGAGTAATTTTAGACCATATGTTCATAATCCTGTTAGCCCCAGGTATTTAGTGGGACAGGGCCAGCCTATTAGCGTTGGGAGGGGGAAAACAAAAGCCACCATCTCTTAGAAGCATTGCTTTCTCCTTGATTTATCTTCATTAAAGCCATCTCCCCACACTAGGTGAAGAGCAGATGTATTTGAGTGTGTTCAGTGAAGTTTCTGTTTTATCTTATACCTCACTGAATGTATTTGAGCAGTTTTGTTCAGCACATCCCTTTGACTTCCAGTTGACATTGCAGGTGTATGCACGGGTCTTGTTATCTTATTCAGGCCCTTGCTGCCACAAGCTTAACATTCGTTAACAAATAAATGATTTCTTGGCCTGGCATCCCTTTTTTTTCTACCTTACACCGCTATTCCATACTGCCTCTGTGACTGTGATTTGATTTCTCTCTTGCAATCACATGGGTTCCCTTAATTTTCTCCTTCTGTGACTTCCTGAGCCAGTAGCTTATTTCTGACAAGATTCCTCCTCCCTCCTCCTCCTCCTCTCCCACCCCTGCAATACACATCCCTGGCTAAATTGCCCAGTTGACTGTCTCTGCTTCATTCTTGCTCCTATTGCATCTGATTGTCTCTTAAAGTTTAGCTCTCTATTTTTAAGTTAAAAAGAAGAGAGAATGCTTCCTCTGTCCACTGGTGTATTTATAGGCTTTCTTGTGACTCATTTTAATCACTCTTCTCTCATCTTTTTCTTCTACCCACCTCCCATCCCTTTAAAGAAGAAGTTATATGAGGGTTATCATTTGATTAAAGCAAACACGACTGTATTAAAGCACAAGTGTGAGAATGAATGTATTAATAAATTTAAGAATTCCACAGTATGCTTCCCTTGAAATACAGGGAAATCGTTTAGGGACCGATTTTGTGCTTCTTAAAAGATTGCTGTGTGGGTTTTGAGCGTTCATTTCCTGGAATTCTTTGAACGAAGTGTCTCTTGGTATTGAAGAACTATTATTTTGGCTGTGTGTTTTAATCACTGTTAAAGTTGAATTTGCTGAAAAAATATAAAGCTTATTCTATGCAAGTGATACCGAATGATAGGGAGCCTTCTGAAACCAGTGGGTACTGCGAGAGTGGAATGAAAGATTAGAAGAGGAAGGCTGGCATAAACAACTTGAAAGGCACATTTATCTCTGAGAAGCGGGAAGCTTAAATTAGTGAGCGAGCAGACTAACGCCATCACTTGCAAAAGTAAGCTTGTTTAAAAAACAGAACGTGTAGTCCAGCTTTGCTCTTTGCCTGTGAAGAAAATCGACTGTGAAATGCAGAAAAGTTGTGTCTCGTGGAGGCTGTGAGGAATTCTAATGTTTTCCCTCTGCCCTGCCTCCACTCCTCTGCTGAGGACTGAAATGATATTAACAGAACTGTATAATTTTACATTTTTATTCAGAGGCTTGTCTTTTTCCGGGAAAGAGAGTATGTTGGAAGTCCTTTTCAGGAGAGGGAGAGCCTGCCACAGTGATGACAAGGGCGTGGGGACAGGGACGGTCAGGAGCCTTTTTCCTTCTGGTTTTGTCATCCTTATGCCTAAACTCTTGAGGTAGAATATTCAGCCAGAATTTGGAGGAATAACTCACCTGTTTCTGTGCCTGGCCACGGACTCCTAGAGATTTGGTAGCAGGTTAAACACAAAGTGAGACCAGCTGGGACTGTTTGCAGTGAAAGAGCCATCGTCCTCTTCCCAGGTGATACCAAGGGAAAGACAAAGTGGGTGTAACCGCCCTTATGCCTAATCATGCGTCCGAGGTTGATAGTAATTAAGTTGCGCTCTTGTTCAGTGTTGCTATGTTAATGAACCTCTCTAAATTTTAATCCTTGTTCTAGCCTGTCACAACCATCTCGCTAATCACTGTGTATCTGTGTCATTTCAGTGTATCAACTCTCATGTTTTTTAAGGAACTTCTGGTGCCTTTTTTAAAAAAAAAAAAATTGATCCATGATGTGGCTGTGTTACGACCAGGTCCTTGGACAAATGAATTTGAATTTCCAGCTCTTGGTGTTGATTGTCTGGAAATGCAGATGAGTTCCTGGGTTGAATTAACTAGTAACAGGGTTTTCTGAAAGCAAGCCTATTGCAAATGTAAAAAGAAAGGACTAAAGTGCAAGAGTATATTCCTTTCTGAATCTTGCAGAAGAGTCCTCTTTTGGGTAAGTGAATGCCTTGGGGTTAGAATAAAAGAAAGCTAAATGAGAAAACTGTGTGGAAAATTACCTTCTTAAAGAAAATGTCCAGCTGCAAAAATTAATCTCCCTAGTCATACAGCTCTTAAGCACTTAATGGGAGAAAATACTTGCATGGGGAGGAATATTAAAACTCTGCCTTCCTTGGCTTGTGCTGGGATACATGTCTTCCGGGGAGCTCCCGTTCACAGCCACAACAAAAGGCCAGAATCCTGCAAGGTTGACGGGAATTCAGACTGCATCCAGAAAAATGTGTTGCCAATGGTTTTCTGACTCCAACATGTAGGACTGTGGTGTTGCGTTATTTTTCTTTCAAGCTCCAACAGCTGAAGGAGACAGAGAGAAGCGCTTTCATCACTTGAATCCACGCTAATTAATATGATGCTGCCCTTCCCCTGTACATCTTATCTGAGAATCTCTTGAGAGTTGTACACACTCTAATTAAGCGTCCCAGCACCTGTCTGAGGTGAATGACTAATATTAACTGAATTTCTGTAGAAGGCGAAAATGGGGATGCAATCCTCGCATGACCTTTCCCAAAATTGCGTACTGCAAACGGTGAGAACCAGCCGGGGTTTAGTGATTTCCAGTCCCTCACCTGAACTCCCGGGAAGTGTTTGAACAGAATTCTCAAAATTATCTCAAGGTGTGAGGTATGTTTTCCATACACAAAGGCAGCGTGGATAGCCTTGAAACTCTAGGACAGTGTCTCTCCTTGAGCTGATGGGAACTATAAGCAATAAATGAGTGCACATTGATTTATCCTGTATTAGATCAGATACAAGATTCTCCTTTGCCTCCTGCATGGAAATTGCTGTAGCCTCAAGTGGAGTTTCAGTGTGTTCAGAGCAGAAAGTACAGCTCAAAGTGTTGTACAGGGAACAATATGATATTGTATGTCTGTTTCTCCCACACAATGGATTATGGCAAGTGGAAGAAGTCATCTTTAAACTCTGGGTTTTTACAAGAAAGCAACTGCATCTGCTATTGAGGTAAAAAATGAATTATTGTGTATGTGTGGGGAGGTGCGGGGAGCAACCGCAACGGTGAAGTGCAATGTTTTCTAGAAGGATTGTTGGAAAATGGGAAGTTATAACTTTGAACGTTGAGTTTTCAGCTGAGCCTTTGCAATCTCAGTTTCTGCTGCCTGAAGAGTAAATTGTCAGGAAAACTGGAGCCAGCTTGGCCTTTTGGGTAGAAGGAGAATTGTTGATGCACGTGCCCCTGTGCCTGTGCCCTGCTGTGAGGGAGCAGGTGGCCCAAAGCACGTGAAGACAATGACGTTTCACTGTTGGAGGGACTGCCCAAGGTGAGCAATGTGACTGCGGGTAAGGAAAGTGGTGACTGCCTCTGGGACTGTTGGTTGTGCCTGTAAAACAGCGTGCGGTGTGGCTGTGCGTCCTGGAAGGACGGCCTCTTCCCTCGCCTGCCTTCTGCGCGTCAACCCGGTGCCTTGATGAAATGAATGAAGAGGCTTTCAGCAAAGCTGTTCTTTTTGTAATTGGCTGATTGAAACTCATCTGATGTTTCTGAACACAGAGCCTAATTACAGCATTTATGGATGTTGTACACAACAAACTCATCTTTTAAAAACAAAAATCATTTACTAATGATGTCACAGGTAGACATACGCTTTTGGGGGTGGCCCAGGATTCGGGGGGCAGCTAATGTTGTTCTTTTGAGACATATGAGCCGCCTGGATTTTGATGTGTTCGGTAACCAGTGCAAGCTGAAATGTTATCAATCTCACTGCGTTGGGTCTGGTTGCAGAACACGTTTATATCAGCAGTGAGAGAAAGTAAGTTTGTCTGCGTAGTCCACAGCTTCAGCTCACCTGGTCAGTGAGTCCCTGCTCTCCAAATATCTCTGTTGCCTTCTTCCTGCCACCACGTCCTATAGTGCCATCTGTGGATGAGATAGATTTTGAGGTGTACAACAAGTTTTCAGGGTGCAAAATAGGTGTACGTTTTCTGACAGGCTGAGGGAGCAAACAGAGAATAAATACCTGACCTTTGGGGAAATGCTGCAGCCACACAAACTCTTGGTAGCTGTGGTTCTTGAGGAACCACTTTAATTGCTGTGAAAGCATTCTGGCTTTGCTACCTTTGAAGGAAAATAGGCGTTTGAAATGTTAGCCATCTAGTAGATTTAATAAATCCTTCAGGATCTGTAGTTTTTGATCCTTGCGTGACAGTGAGGATTTCCAAGATGGTTATTTGGAATTGGGCACTAGTTATGAAATGCTGTAGCTATTTGGTGTGAAGAAATAGGGATGAGGGAACGAGCAAACGCTTGCGATGGACCTGGCAGGTCCCGAGATCTCTGACAGCCAGGCTTTTAAACATCCTTTTGGATTATCTGGTGGCTTTTTTGGATGCTACGCAGGATATTTTCTCACGTCATGGCTCCGAGTTCTATCGATTTGCCTTTAATTAGTTCCAGTAGCAGTGCTTCCGCTGCCGCGTTTCGAGGTGAAGCATGGCCAGAGCACAGGACTGGGATCTCATTTTCGGAAGCAATCTAGTTCTGCTGCTGAAGCCGCTCCTCCTTGTACCTGGGGTAAGTCAGTTAACGTCACTGCGGTTAACATATCTCATCTGTAAGCGCAGATGACGCCTTTTGTGGAAATGGACAGGTAGGGTTCATTACTTTGTTATGCAAAGGTACTGTTTTGCATTGCTGTGCATGATTTGTTTTTCTTAGCATGTACCTGCTTAAAATTTATACAGAGGGTAATTTTTTTTTTTTGAAGCGCAAGTGGTAGTTTGGTGCTGGATTGTTGTTTATGCCTCTGAAAGTCTCATTTCTCTGACCTAACAGCCTTGCATTTTGCAACTTCTGCCAGTGCTTCTCTAATCCTTTCCTGGCCTAGATGACTTATAATGAATGTTTTAAGCAAGCAAAGCGAAGCAAAACTGCCTCTGAGATGAGTGAGGGGTGAAAATCTTGGAAAGGAAAATGAACACCCAAAATATAAGGAGATTATTGTTTTCTCCTTCAGTATAATTCGTTTCCCTGGGTGATGAGCTCTGTAAACTCAGAGGACGGAGGTAAATGCTGCTTTTTAGGAGATGTTGGGTATCTTTTGGTAAGATGTTAGAAATAGCGGAAAATGTGTTTCTGCTCTTAGGTTCCAAATGCATCGTCCCCTGGAATCTCATTTATCTTGAGAATTCAGGTTTTAATGCAGGACTGACTCCCTTGGCTGTGATTAAATACTTGCTGTAATGAGAGGGTAGAGCTGGTACCTTTGATTCAAAAGAAACAGCACTGTGTTGTCCAGAACTCACAAAAGCATTTTTATCGAGACATTCTTAACGCAACTCTGTAAATGTGGTACCTATAGAAGAAAAACCACGAGCAGAGTAAAGTACCAGGAGGTATTGTGGGCTGCAGTTATCTTGTTGGGTTTTTTTTCCGAGCCTGCCTTGTTTTCTTAGCCCTGCAGGAGATCAGTTTGCACAATGCACACATTGTGTGTTTCACAGTAGGATGCTTTGTCAAACAGAATCTCTGCACTGTTGACTCTTTCGCGCAGTAAAAAAAAAAATTAAAAAAAAAAAATCCTAGTGATTTTGTCTTGAATGCCCCATGCTGTTCAAATCTGAGCGAGTAAAAGCGTATACAAGGTAAAGAAGACTCGGGTTAGTGTTCAATTATCCTGGAGTCAAATGGTTCTTTCTCCTTTGTCATCTCCCAGAGCACAAGGGATGGATATCATCTTTCATGCATCCTCACTGTAAATTAAGGATGATGCTGCAGAGGGGGTCGAGGAGTCTGGAAGCTTCTTCTCACTCCTTTCGTGAAGACGGGAGTAATGACCTTGATGCTTTGAGGGAGGGAGTCCATTCCCTTCCTTCCGCTGTCTCTTCTCTAGTACACAGCTCTCATCTTTTTGGTGTGAGAGCAGCAGAATGGGCTAGGCTAAGTGTTTTCTCCCCAAGCCGATTGCTGTAGTTGGAAGATGTGGGGGTAAGGGCACATGCCACGGTGTCGGAGGGCTCCACTTTTCGAACAGGTGGTCCTGGAACTATAAAAGACGTTAAGGAGCTTGAAAGTGTTCAAGCTGCAATTTTAAATCGACAACTTTCCAGCTCTAACCGGTCACTCCTCAGCCACCACAGCTGACTTGGGAACATTTGGCTCAGGAAGCGGAACAACAGTTGGAAACAAATAGCGATTAGTTTTTTCATGGCTTCCCAGGGAACACATCAGTTTGTTCGTTTTTCCCCTCATTTTTGTGATTCCTGTGGATTTTTAAGGCACTGTAGATGCAGGATGTTCGGTTTAGCCAAGCTTGCTTACTGGCAGATTAAAATGAGCAGAGGCTGAGCACGCTGAGTTCACTCATCATAACCAATATGATGCTTCTCAGAACTTCCTTTGCCCTTGGTATCTTCACCGAGGAATCCTGCCTGCTGCCGTCAGCCCCCCTGCGTTGAAATCCCATTTTACCCATTTGAATGCTGTAAGAAGTGCTGTATAAACTAAACAGGAGCATCTGTGAAGTGGTTAGAGTTGTTGTTGATTGCCTTTTCCTTATTGCCTTCAGGGGATTTAAGCTTGAATTTGCTGGAAGTAGAATTTATGAGCCAGAACGCTCCATTTCTGATCCTTAAGCTGGGAAAAGTGCGGTGAATTTGATAGGTCTTTCTCTTGCCTCCGATGTCTCTGGCTTTTGATCTGGACCTTGCAGGGCTCTCCCTGTGTCTTTAGCATAATTGCTTTTTGCATGTTGAGAAGCTGCCTGATTTTTACATGACTGCTTTCTTTATGGAGAGCTGTAGGAGCAGCTTTAGGATTTCATCCATCTGCTTCTAGCGAGCAGTTCAGCAGGAAGCTGGTGCACCTGTACTGCTGGTCTTTTCATCTGGGAGAGAGGGAGGCAGAAAAGGTGTGTGCGCGTTGATCCACCGCAGCACTGTGCGGTTGATGGAAGATCCTGAGGATGACAAGAGGAAGGCTGCTGTGATTTGAATCATAGTGTGGGGGTTTGAAGCTTGTATCCAGTGCTGGTTTTATAATCACGATCTGGTGGTGTCTGTTTGGTACAAAAGGCTTTTCTTTTCCTGCTTGCGTGGGGGAATAAAATTTAGGATGTATGTCTCTGCTGTGTTCAACCCACTGATACTGTGGGGCTGAACACCTTAGCTACCCTATTGCATTTCTATATGACTGCCCAGCACACGCACTTGTGTATATATTGTCACCTGGGAATGTCTGATCATCTGTATTGTACTCCAACTATAACTGTTTTTCTGGGAACGCTTTCACAATCCTCAACAGATTTGGGAAAGTTTATTGTACAAAAGTAACGTAGCCTGGTAAAGGATTTCACTAGAATGCACAAATATGTTCCTGCTCTTCGTTAACTAAATGAAGAAATGCCTGTAGAATTAAGACTAAGTGATCAATCCTGCAAGTGGGAGCACTAAAATCTCCCCAGGGTCAAATTGTACTGGTGAGTTGGCTGTGTCATTTACGGGATAATCAGACGTGGGAGGAGGAAGGCAGGGATGCCATCCTCTACAGCTAGTGCTTTTGCAGCTGCTGGCTGTAGGTGCGGGGCTCCAGAGGAAGAGTATAAGGGCAGAAGTTTTCACTAGGATGGTATTTCCGTGGTCCATCCCCTTTTTCCTGTGGCACGGTCACCCTGGCTGGAGAGGATCTGTGCCTGGTGAGAGGCACAAGGGCTGTGGTGTAATCCATCTTGTAAATGCAGGGTTCCTACAGTACAGAACGGCAACGTCCAGCTGGTTAGTTAGTTAGCTTGGTAGCGGTGAGTCACCGCAGAAATTGGAAAATGCTGCTGTTTGTTGCCCGGTTGCTTGTTTTTCATGGTGCAGAGGGGAACATTGTTTCTCCAGGGTGCTGAGCACACCAGAAGTACTGGAAGTGGGATTGAAGAGAGGAACACTTGCTGAGATGGGTTTGCTCTGTGGCTCTGCCCTGCTCCCTGCAAGTAGTATTAAATGTTCTGCTTTTTCTGAACTGCTGCCGGGTGCAAACAAGTGACCGCTTTGGTCCTGCCTCTATTAAGTAAATGCTCACAAGCAACTTACTAAGGAGAATTTTGGCTTCAGGGTTGGGGGGGAAGTGACCAAGGCAAAGCCCCTTCCTTTCAAATACAAGGCTGGTGGCAGGACCTTATCTCTAGGGGTTGCAAAGGGGAAGACTTCAAAACATTAATAATTATTCATATACTTTGAGAGAGCACAAATGCATACAAAATGAGAATGCTCATGGAAGCTTCAAAGCTGTTGGAGTGGCAGCAAAAAGTCACAGTACAGACATGCCTGTGCTGGCTAATGTGAAAGCAGCTGCACAATTATAGCACAAATGAAGAAATATAAACTGGGAGTGAAGGAAAATCACAGAGCGAAATGTGGTCAGCAGAGTTAAAGGTGTTCTAAAAGACTTGAGAAATAAAAAGGTATGTTAAGTGATACTGACCTGTTAGGAATTCAAGGTTGATCACTGGTCAATAATGCTACGGGAAAGCTCGAGAAATACTGTATGTAAGCATATAAGCACTTGGAAGGGAAAATGCCATTGTTGGTGCTGGTACAACTCCAACATACTCGATCCTTCAGGATCCTGCTGCTTCCTGGCCAGAGCTGCTTCTGGACTTTGCCTGGATTGTGTTGTAGGACTGCTAAAATCTTGGCTTTGGGACCGAAGGTGCAGCTTGTGTTGGGGAGGGGTAGCCATCTACTTCGTTTCCTTTTTTTTTTCATTTCTTCGTTTCTTTTTTTTTTTTTTTCCATGGGGTTGCACCTTCTGCAGTGGGCGCTCCATGGGG
>VXBL01003732.1:20529-54139 GCA_013400195.1 Aramus guarauna | reverse complement strand
TTTTTTTTGGGGGGGGGTTTGAGAGGACTCCTTGCTGTGACTAGTCAGCACTTTGACTCCTTTCCCATTAGCTGTTTGTGTTCTCTTGCGAGCAAATTCTGCTATATGTCAAAATAAGAGAGCATGGCACACGAGCGTGGTGGTAAAGCAAGGCTTCATGCTTAAAAGCTCTTTGTCCTGCAGCTGAGCCTTCCCACAACTTGCACTTAGAAACATCTGCCACTAAGACAGCGAGAGGGAAACGATTTAACTGGAGTCTGAGCCACCTTCCTCAGAGGGGAGGGGAGAAAACGTTTAGTTCTGCATAACGCAGAGGAAAATCTTTTGTGCAGAGCTTTCCCTTGAGGAGACTGCGAAATTGAGGATCAGCTTTTGGAGGGGAGGGAGGGAGGAACTTCAGATCTGACTTGTCTCCCTCTCCCCAACTCCGAACACGAGCATGCCCGCCTCCCGACGCAGCTGCTGCCATGTGGTGGAGAGAGCCGCCTGCCATCTACTTTGAGGATTACGGGAGTCCTGCGGAGAGATCCTCCTATCTCATTGAGCTCGATACTAATGGTAAATGCCATCGGGGATGTTCTGCAGCACGAGCTGAGCGGAGCGGAGGTTGCATTAGTCTGTGTCATTGTTATCATGGGAGCAGCTGAGGAAATTAGCTAGCTGGAGGGCTGCCAAGCAAACAGTCAGAGGGTTGCTTTTCAAATTTATTATTATTTTTATTATTATTTATTACCCAGATGATGCTGTTGCCTCAGGGATGCTAGATCAACCTTCTGGTACCTGATGGGGAAGGAGCTGATCCACAAAATGCAGCTCCCCACCGGAACACTTCACCAGTACATTTTCTGTTGTCTGTGCCTAGAAAGATGATGTCTGGCTTAGACAGGAGGAAAACATCTTGGTTTCCAGAGTTATTTTTTGTTTCTGATTTGCATCTTTGAGTGCTGTTTTGTATTCACAACCTTGATCTCACTGAGACACCTCTTCTATTTCAGCTGCAAGTCCTCTGTGAAATGCAGAGAGGGGTCCTGGGTTTTTACCGTGGTGTTTTCTTTCGTAGTGTTGATCCCTTTCAAAGAGAGGTTGGTCTTTGCGAAAGAACTACATCAGGGTTAAACGTAGTTTTGGTATCTTTTGGTAGGGTACAGTGTTTTGGTGTTTTGTTTAATACTACAAACCTTTGCTGATTGGACCATAGTATGTTCTTAAATTTTCTATGTACTGTAATCCTCCAATAACATGGTAATACAGTCCTTCCCCAAAAGAGCTAGTGCAGCCAAGGTGTTGATTCTGTGCTTTTTCAATAGCCCCTGAACTGCGTGAGATGACTCTGGGCATCTTTAAGACAGCAGGTTATGTGTCACTTGTGTGCCTCAGCAAAATTTGGGGGTGTTTGATAGCTCTGTGCCTGTCTATGGTAATACTTTAGGTCTTTGAGGCTGGAGCACTTTGTGCTCTGCCTCTTCTGTGACCCAGCTTAGTAGGACTGCAGTGGGTTTTGTCTGGCAGCAAACGATCCGTTAGGATGGGAACGAGGATTGGAAAATAGTTGTCTTCTAGGAAGGAAGGATCTTCAGCAGTGAGTCCGGGTTCTGATGATGTGCTCCTTCTGCAGCTCTGTTCAATGCAAAAAGGTTTTTGCTATCAGGCTGCAGTTTGAGGGAGCATGTCACTCTGAAACATGTATACAGTAAAAGCTTTATAGATAATAACATTTCAGAACTTTTTAGAGCTTCTGATTTTTGCGTATTTCTGTCGTTTTTTAGTTAAAAGCAAACAAACCCAGAAGACTGCCATTCTGATTCTGTGGATAAATAAAATCTCTTATAATTCAGTTCATTTCAAGAACTGTGCTCTTTCAAGGTGTAGAAAGGGTGTGGGGGAGGAATCAGCCTCATTCAAACATTCGTCCAGATTTTGAGTGCTATTTTAAGGGTATGGGGGAAGCAAGGAAGAGAAATGGGCTTAAATGCTGCAGGATTCTCAGCAATCTGAGTATGCAATCTGGAAAGTCTTCACAAATCCCAGATAACGTTACTTTATTTGATTTGAGGGTGGAAAAGGCAGCCGTGGCTCTGCATTGGTGAAGGGGTTTCTGATTTCTTCCCACTCCCTGCCTCTGTCCTGAGTACGCAGCACTGTTTCTCTCGATGGGTGCAGTTTTTGGTGTGGACTCTCTTTCCACCCCAGAGGGTGTTCTAGAAAGACTGAAGCAGTAATTCAATGAGGATTATTTTGTCATAGCAAAGAGATGCAGTAAATCTGCAGCATGCTGTCATGAGAGAGGAAAAGAACCTCATTTTAATTTTTTTCCCCACTCTCACATAACTTCTCGTAACACAGAGAGAACAAGCTACCTTTTCACAGCTTCTGTGCTCCTAAAAAGGGGGAAATCAGCACTTTTGCACTGACAAGATCAATTTTACATGGACCCTCTTTGGGAACATGAGGCACTGGAGGAGGGAAGTCTCTACTGAGAGCAAGAACAACCACGCGGTTTGGGTAATGGCTGAAACTCTGGAGAATGGAGTGCATGGCCAGCTTCACCACTGGTTTCACGCGTGGCCTTAAGAAGGTCTCACTTCTGTGGTGTCTCTGCTCACTATTCTTTGTCAAAGGTGCAAAATAAAAATCCCAGTCCCAGAAGAAGAAACCAGTGATGCTCCCTTCTTGAACAATAATTGTCTTCATGCATGTTTTTCATGTGTCTTAATAGCACTGAGGCTGTAGAATGCAAAAAATGGCGAGTATTCTGGAGTTTATGTACGTGCCCTGCGTAGCTCTCCCATGGGAAGGGCACTGTGTATGTGTAGCTATGCTGGGGAGTTGCTTTTTGCAATAGAACTGTATTTTCTTCATGAAATTTTTAGTTATGAAATCTGGTACAAATGGTCATTGCTTTATATGACAAAGAGACAGACGCACTATTAGAAGGTTCGGAATCCGTCTATGGGATATGAACAGAAAATTCATCTTGCCGTTTGTTTTCATCAGAGGAGTATTGGTACTTACCTGCACCAAAAAGTGTTGCACAGATGTATTGTTTAATGACTCTGTAGAGCTCTGAAAAATGAGGCTTTCTACTAACAATATTGACTGCTGCTATTAGTGTGCTATACAGCTTCTATACTCACAGTGTTTTCCCTTCTATGGTAGTCCTGCACTCTCTTCTTCCTACCATTAAATGTGAAAAGGCAGTGTTCCTTAGCAAGCCCGCTTTCATTTTGTGGGTTGGACATCCTCGGAGACTTCTAGCTGTTAGCTGCCTGTTTATGACTGCTGATAGTATGCTACAAACATGACAGCACAGATCTCCTGAGCCAGGAGAGCTGCTTATTGTCTTAAATAGGATGCTATCTCTTGATGATCTTCTGGGAGCATTCCCGTGTTGAAGTGCTGAGTTTGAACGTGTCTCTTAAAAGCTCCTACATGGGAAGAGTCAATTTGTCTGTGTACAAGCTGCCAGTTTCCCGGGTACTCCGCCACCTCTTGATGCTTTTCTCTGGTCCCAGTACCTGGCTTGTTTGCGTGCTTCCTGATCAATCTCAGCTCGCTTAATCGTATATCAATTTTTCTCTTACTGTACTGATGCAGATGGAGATACCTATGATGTTGTTAATGACACATCCAGCCCTGCCGCAGGGGACTGCTGCGCGCAGCAGAGCTCTGCCAGGCACAACTGGGAAATGAACTACCAAGAGGCAGCAATCTACCTCCAGGTGAGCCCTGCTGTTTGCGGTATTGGGTGAAAAATGGACTTCTGAAACTATGGTAGTTCTTGATTATAAGAAACAAAGACCTTCCATTTTGATGTTAAAAAAATTGGTCCTTTGCGAAGGAATCTGCTCAAAGAGTGGGGAGATGCTGGAAGCACCTTCAGATGGGCTCTGGCAAATCATTTGGGAGCAACTTTATGAGCTACCCATCCTCTCTTCTCTCTCCTAGTGTCAAGGACTGTAGTAGTGGAGGGATCCAGCATGTTTTCAGTTCTGCCACCTTGCCGTGGAGATTTGCGTAACTTGTCATGGATTGTCATTTTATCTCTTCAGTTGTTCCAGGGTGAATGGTCAATGCTCTCCTGGAGACATCTTGTGTTCTGGGAGTGCAGGTCCTAATCCAGCCTTGGCCACAGATCTGGTGGGAGGCCCTGGGATGTTCATTTAGCATCAGTCAGGCCCTGCAGGTCATGTGAGACATGAGAGAAGGTAGAGGTCTTGGTTTCTAGAGGAGGAAAGCATGCTGAGATTAGGATCAGCCCAGGAGTGAAATTTATCCTATTTAAAAAGAAAAAACAGCAAACAAACAAACCCCACTCATACTCCACTTATAGGAAACACCATTGTTAAATCAACAAAGGTATAATATCACTGTACAGTCTGGTGTGATGAATTAGCTCCCAAAACTGAGCTTCTCCCAGAGCTGGCCAGCCTGAAATTGTTGCTGGTTCCCTTATTGTCCTTCCTTCCTCCTCTTCCTTCCCTTTCAAAGGCTCTGCATTGCAGTTTGAGGTGCTTTGGACCCCATTAGTTTTTTTGCTTAAACCACCGCAAGGTGATTTGAATCCATTTGCTCCTCCCTGCTTCTACCCCACAGGAGTGAGAAGTATCACGTCTCTGATATTTTAAAACCAGGTCGGCTTGGACCTTGGCAATTCTTCAGCTTAGTCATCTGCTAGAGCAGCACTGACAATATAATGGTACCTCCAGCCCCTCCTGGGCTTTTGTTTAAACTCATGATTATTGGAGATGCTCTGCAAAGGGTCATTGAGTTGCTGCGGTGTCTGACGGTAATGTACGCAGCAGGCTTGGCCCTTCAGATGCAGATTATTCTTGCTGCTGCTTTGACCAATGGTCGTAATGACGGTGTCCTTGAAATGAAGTAGGCATAACTTGAAGAGCATGCAGATTGTTTATTTGAACCAGTAGCTGCAGGCAAGAGTGTCTTAGCTGAATAAGAGGACTTTACTGTCCAGCTACATTTTGAATTGCTTTGCTACCAAGAGGCAGAGTTTAGACTATTTTTCATTCTGGAAGTGTGTTTTGTCAGGCGTGAATAAGAATGCCCTGCTGATCTAAGCTACGCTCTCTTTGAGTAGGAGGGCTTGTGTTTTATGGAGCTTGCTGCTGGGTTTTGTCCTGCTCGCAATCTGGCTACTGACCCGGCAGTGTTTGTTTGTTCTTAAACAGAACATGAGCTTGCCTGTGAGATGAGTAAATGAGAAACATTTGAAACCCTCTTCTGAATTAGTCTCGAGAATGCTTCACTTGTTAAAGGAGATTCTGTTTCCTGACCTTGTTATCCATTTGCAATCACAGTTACTCTGCTTTGATAGTAATAGTTTACTGTCCTTACACTAATTGCTTACCTGGAAAGATGTTAATTAAAAAAAAAAAAAAATCAATGACTTCTTGTGCATCTGTGCGTCCCAGCTGGGGAAAAATGATCTCTTACGATGGTTTCCAAGAGGCAGCGGGTTTCCTGTGAGTGGCAAAGGCTCCCTTGCTTAAACCATTCACTCACGAAAGAGAAGAAGCTGTTGGGTGGTTCTGCATGAAAAAACTCTAAATTCTCCCCAAACTAAGTTTTGTGGTAGAGGTAAAAACAGTAATGATGTAGCTGTTTAAAAATCAGTTGTAGGCAAACTGTTAAGATGGAGTATCTGACCTTTTAATGTTAATTAAGCTTTCTAGTTAAGAGGGAATGACAAATCAGCATAGAGACTTGTTAATTTTTCATGGCGTCTGTCTTCCCACATTCCTGAAGCAGAAAACACTGCATGCGCTCCAGTGTTTTGTCCTGGACATTTTGCAAGGCCAAAATAAGGAGGAGCAACTATCAGCCAGGTGCCCTGGAGCTTATCTGTGTGTTTTCATGTTCTGTCCTGGAGAAGTTTAATCAAATAAGTCTGTAAACATGTGGAAGTGGTTGGAAATAAATGCAGTGCTGTGTTTATGTTGGGATGTTGACTAAAGTTTCTTTGCCTGCCTTTATAAACTCTTTCAGCGCTCTTCCTCATTTTGAAAAAGCTCAAGGGTTTCTGAAGCAGGAGTTTGTTGTGGATATTAATGAGTTTCATTACTGAAATATGCTTATGAACAGAAGGGGATGTCCCATGTGTGTAGAGTTCATTTCTCAATAAACAGATCAATGTCAAGCTGCAAAGTGGGAATAGTCTGTTGGGAATTGTATCTAATCCTTATAAAAGTCTGCATTTTTCATGTGGAAAGCTCTGTTATAGTACCGAGAGTCACTAATGCTGTTCTCTTCTTTATTCCTGCTGCCTTAGGAAGGAGAAAATAATGATAAGTTCTTCACTCACCCCAAAAATGCCAAAGCACTTGCTGCCTACCTCTTTGCACACAATCACCTTTTCTACCTAATGGAGCTGAGCACAGCACTGCTTCTCCTGTTGCTGTCTCTCTGTGAGGCACCAGCTGTTCCTATGCTCCGTCTTGGCATAATTGTAAGTACTTTGGGACAAAGTGAAGAAGTCGGCCTGTTTTGCAGGGGTGGGTAAGAGGAAAAAGAAGGCTAAACATAGAGGAAGAAGGTACCAATAGTAAGAAAAAAATCCACCTGGCTTGTTCTGGTTGACAGCAGATACACCAGCCAGCAAACCATCTTTTTTTCATCTCATGTGCACAGACCACAATGAGGGTGACACTTATTTCATATTATCAATTCGTGCAGTTCTTAGGTTTTGTAACTGTTTGAGAAGCGTGTGGGTTTTGCTTTTTCTTCAGAACTCAAGAAACTGTGTGTTTTGACAGAGTGGTTTTAAAGTCATTGTCAGGGTTACCCCAGCACCACCACGGGTTCCTAGAACACAAACAGATCTCAGCTTGGGACAGGTTGCTAAACATTCTCCTGTCCTCTCCTCTCAGTGTTGTGAGAACTCTTTTTAATGTCTGTGTGTGTGAGTGACTTGAAGTTTCATGTCTAACCTTCACAAAATGCAAGTTGAGAGAAGGGATACACAAACTGGTGCGTACTGCTATCAGTCTGCAACCGTTTCGTGAAGTGCTACTGTCACGTGCAGTGCTAGGAGTGATTGCTGCTGGTGGGAGAATCTAGATCTACTTTTGGAGCTGTTAATGGTACCCCAAGACCATGCCAGGGGTGTAGAACAGTCATGACAACCTTGGGGTCAAAGTGTTGCTCAAAATGAATTGGGGCTGTGTAACCAAATTTGAGTTTTGAGTTGTGGCTAAAGCTGAGGCTGTAAGAAAATCCTGTCGTTGTCTATGTGGTGCATTTTGCATCTTCAGATGGAGAAGGGGTCCTTCAGCACTGCCAGAAGCTGCCTTCTGCTCCAGAGCTTGATCAGGACCCTGTCTGTGGTTGTCCAGAACATCTATTTCAAGAGAAAACCGTTCTCTATGTAAATTCTCTCTGCCCAGCAGCTTCTTTTCCTGCATTTCACTCAAAAAATTGCAGCCCCAAACTTTTTTAGAACATTCTTGTTTGCATTGCTGGTGTCTTGCCATTTTATGTCAAATGTATCAATTCATTTTTTCATGTGTTATTCAAGTCCAAAAGGGACATGGATTTCCAGGAAATACTGATACTGAATAGAAGAAAATTCTATGGGCTTTAATAAAAGCACAAGGCAATAAATATAGAAACTTCGAAAAACAGAGTGCTTTCCTAGCTTTAAGAGTGGCCTTGGGTTTTCCTGCATGTCACAAAGCTGTGCTCAGGCTATTGTCAAACCCATGTGCTTCTTGAAAAAGGAAGGGCAGAAGTGTGGCCTCTGGTGTGCTGCTGTTTGTAATCAGAAGTGCTGGTTTAAGCTTTGCTGTATTGTAACAGGTCCATGCAACCCTGGAGCTGTTTGCGTTAATTGTGGTAGTCTTTGAACTCTCGATGAAGATGAGGTGGCTGGGCTTCCAAACCTTTATCAGGCACAAAAGGACTATGGTAAAGGTAAGTTCTCTGTTTGATTGTCAGTGTTTCTCCTTCAGCATCTTTGGGAACTGCAGAACCAGATTAAATATTGGCCTGTACTATAGCAGAGATGACTTAGCCATGTGTCCCAGCTGCCAAATGATTCATGTGAGATCTCTAAGCTCTTGGAGACACCTCCCATCCTTAAAGTGTCCAAATAAATGGAGAGAGCTTTGCCTTTCCCAAAAGGAGACTGCAGCTGTGCCTCTCATTAACCCCCTTTTTTGCAGACTTGTGTGCTGTTTGTACAGTTCATAGAGGCCATCGTGGTGTTGGTGCGCCAAACCTCGCACGTCCGGATAACGAGAGCTCTGCGCTGTATCTTCTTGGTGGACTGCCGTTATTGTGGTGCTGTCAGAAGGTGAGTGGTCAGCTGGCTGCGTTTTCTGCTGTCGTGCCTGGGACTGGGTGGAGGAAACGCACTCTGATCTGGCAAGCATCTCAGGAAAATAAGTGTCTTTCTGAAACGCCCAATGAGATCTTTGGTAATTGTGACTGAAGTGTACCTAGTGCCTTGCCTGTGTAGGGACATTTCATAGGTGGTGGCTCTTGATGGGCTCTACAGTACATAGTGCTCCGTGTACTGTCCTCAGCTGGGTAAACTACCTCAGAGAGCACAATGCGTGAACGTGGCCGTGTTGTATCTGGCTCCTAGGTTTGCCTGTAAGCTGCACAGTGGAACACAGAGCTAGTCTTTAGTCTGGAGAAGGAAAGTTAACAGGGTGACATCAGTATTGTTTGCAGTACCTGAGAGCTGACTGCAAAGGACAGATAGGGAGCTTGGAAACAATCTTAATTTACCTAGCTTTGTACTTTTAATCCTTGGAGGGAGTCGGAAGAAAGTCCTCAAGTATGGTGTGTTGTTGTTTTTTGTTTGTTTGTGGGTTTTGGTTTTTTTCCCCTGCTAGCCCAGAAGAGAAAACATGCAAGTTTTAGTTTATTAAGGTTTTCTTATTTTTCAGAAATCTGCGACAGATTTTCCAGTCCCTCCCACCATTTATTGACATTCTTCTCCTCTTACTTTTCTTCATGGTGATTTTTGCCATCCTGGGTGAGTTGTATTTATGGAAGGTGAAGTGATGCTCTTAACCAGTTATTTTCCAAAAGCAACACTAACAGCCTGGATGAATATAAAGCTGGTCAGGTTCTGAGTCCTGCCAGGATCTTCCATTTATCCCATTTCATCTGCAATCATCTGGAAGGCAGAATTAAAGATCCAAAAAATCTAGAAGCTGGGTAGTTGATTTTGAGACAAAGTTCCTTTTGACATCTTCCAGAGGAGTCTCTGATGTGTGCGTTTGTGGTTTCCAAGTTCTGTTTCCACCAGCTATTCCTCAATCTTGTAAGTTTAGTCTAAATTCCCACAAATGCATGTGTCCAGTGTACCGGCTACCGTCCTATACTCAAACCATCCCCACAAAGTTTGTTTTCCAAAAGGATTGGTGAAACTCCAATGACATGTATTGGCAAATCGGTATGGAGAAGGCCGTCCAGACACTCTCCTCTTCACGGTGTCAGAGAGGGCTTACTCTTAATGTCACTGTCCCTTTGGGAACAGAGACTCCGCGCTCTGCTGCTTGACATTAAACAGACTTTATTTTTATTCTTTCCCCCTTTCTTCTCTCCTCCTCTACCTTCGCTGCTTCTCTAGGTTTTTACTTGTTTTCTCCTAACCACTCAGATCCGGTGAGTATCACTGATTCTTTCAGCTGAAGCTTGAGTCCCATTTTGACATGCTTAAGGATCAAACATGACTGTGTAGACATAGCTTATTCTTGTGTGGTGGCCTGGGAGGCCAGATGCTAGCTGCTCAGAAGCTAACTGGCAGTCTTACCCTGGTTTACCCCCTGCTGGGAAGGAAGACGGTGCAGAGAACTTCCTCCAAGCCGCGATGTCCCAAAGGGAACATTCACAGAGTTGTTCCTTGTTCTTGGTGTCATTCAATCAAATGAGTTGCTTGCCACTGTCCCCAGGGGAGGAAGGTGTCTGGGTGCCAGCTCAGCCGCCTTGGACTGTGGCTGTCAGAGTCCAGCAGCCACCAGTTCCTGCTGCTCCAGAGTGTGTAGCTTGCTGGGAGTAACTACTACAAAAATGTGTAGACGAGCTTTTAATTTATTTAACTCTTCACATGCCATCTCTCAGGGACCTTTAAAAAGGACCGATGCTGAAGTGCCCTTTCCCTAGGGGAGGCATCAGGGAATTGTAGAAGTGCTGGTGGGTGGGTGGGTTGGCTGGCTGGTTTTTGAATGAAATGTGACTATGAAATTCAGCTTATGTTTTGTCATGGACATTTTTTCTTTCAGTACTTCAATACCTTAGAGAACAGCCTCGTGAATCTCTTTGTGCTTTTGACCACTTCAAAGTAAGTTCATGCTCTTCTAGCTCAGTCTTTCCCTTTGTCCTCAAAGAAGTCTAGCAGAGCCAAGAGTTTATTTGCAGAAATGCTCTGTCTCCAAATGTGACCCCTTTCCTCTGCATGAGAGAGAGATTTCCTGGGTCAGCCGGCATGGGAAGAACTGGTATTTCATTTTGGTTTAGGGCACTGTGACCTCAGATGCAGAGTTATCTCTAAGCAACTCAGACCACTTCATCACTGTGAGGGCAATAAGGGGGGAAACGGCTTTTTTAGGCCTTGGTCCAAGAAGGGAAAGTTTCTATTTGTGCTCATTTGTCAGCAGACAGTTTGCTATTGTGAAGGGACTTCCTATTCCTCTGCTTCGGTTCACCTATCTGCTAGGAAAAGGGGATAACAACAGTGGGTAAATATTGATCTGCTGTCAGGGAGAGCTCTGAGGATTAGGAAATTAGCAAAGGATGGAATAAATCTTAGGTTGTAACACCAAGGCTGTATTGCTGTCGTTGCTAAGTGTCAAAGCACAACCCTTACCCATGTTACAAATCTCCTTTTGCCCATCTGGTTTTGGGGATGTGCGAGGCCTGTGCTTTTCATATTTATTTTTTTCATCATGCCTCCATGTTCTTGCTGCTCCCTGTGTCATGAGCAACCACACGTTTTGCAGAAATGTGGAGATCTTTGGATGTGAGTTTACACACATGCCTGTGTCCTGTGCCTCTTGCCTTTGTAGCGGGAAATGTAGCGTGAGCTGTTAGGTGCTTAAACTTGTGTCTTTTTCGAGTGCAGTTTCCCTGATGTGATGATGCCATCTTATGCCCGGAACCCCTGGTCCTGTGTCTTCTTCATAGTGTACCTCTCCATTGAGCTGTACTTCATCATGAATTTGGTGAGACCCCTGATGAAACACTTCCCTCTGCCTGACTTTGGAGCTCATTGGTCAGCAGAGCCTTCCCATTCCCGAGAATGCTCTGTAATAATCTGAGACTCCTTGGCAGAATACTTCTGGAAATGGCAGCTTTGATACAGATAGGACTCTTGTAATGTTTAACCACAAGGAACTGAACTAAATCACGGAAAATGGAATGATACGAGTATCTTTCAACTTCTCTCACATTAATATCCTGCTTGGAGTGACGTACTCGGTTGCATGAAATTTATTGTCCTTTTCTGTCTTAATTACTTATCATAAAATGGCATTTTATTATCTGGGCTTGCCTGAAATACTTTGTAAATCAGTTTGAAGGGGATGGTGGAATTACTAAGTATGGCAGGACTTGAAGAGTGCTGGTAACTGCGGTGTGAGAGTGTGAATTTTGACGTGTGTTTGCCAAAGCTCCTGCAGAAGGGTGAGTCCAGAGAGCAGCCCTCCAAACCTGCTTTCCAGGAAGAGATCAGAGCATTTTAACAAACCTGTTATAATACTGTTTTCTGTTGGCACAAGTGAGGTTTAGCCTTAGCTCTTAAACCACTAGCGAGTGTTAGGAGGCCAGAACCATCTGGACCTCTTTCAAAAAGCCGATTGGTGTGTGTGCAGCGTGCCTGGTGATCCCTTTGTGGGTTCCCTTATGGCCAATGGGCCCTCGCTGACTCATTTTGCCTCAGTCAGCGTAGCGCTTAGTGAATTCCCCCTGCAGGCAGTACCTCTCCTTGCCTCTCTAGACTGACGTGCCTGCCTGTTTGAGAAGCAGTAGCTGCAGAGGATAAGGACCAAAATGTGACTTTCTCTCCTGTCTTCTCTCTGCAGCTTCTCGCTGTTGTGTTCGACACTTTCAATGACATCGAGAAGAAGAAGTTTAAGTCCTTGTTGCTGCACAAGCGCACGGCCATACAGCATGCCTACCGCTTGCTGATCACCAAACAGGTACAGGGCTTGTATCTGTTTCTGGAGGAAAAAACCAAAACCGTCTGAATTTCAGCCTTGTGTGAGATTATGGAAGTGTCTTGGTAAAATGAGACAATTTGTTCTGGAGTGCATGAGATCGTTGATTTCTCTGATTCATTGTAGGACTCTTGAGGACTTGCTTCTCAAGCACCAGTACTTAAAGGAGGGGTGGGTCATACAAGTGAAGATACAGCACAGTTGCTAGATACTGCGTGAGCAAACGGTGCAGAAACAGAAGTAATTCACCTACAAACAACTCTTTTGGGGACAGAGGACTGAGGGAGAGGGTTGATTTCTTGCTTAACTTGTAGAGCAGGAATAGAAATAAGGCCCAAAAATAAGTAACCCATTTCTAGTAGCTTAGTTCATGTTTAGGGCGCATTCATTATGCGAACAGTTCCTGAGGAATAGCTCATTGTCTAAAAAAAGTGCCAGTAATGGGATCTGTTAGGCTGTCTACTAATTTCGAAAGAAGAGCGGTTGAACTCTGTTGCTTGGGGTGTCTGGTTGGACAATTTTCACATGATAGGGCAACAGGGAACAGCTCTGCATTTGCTGGAGGGACCGACTGCCAGGAGAACTTTCTGATCTCTGTGCTCTGGGATAAGCTCAGTACGTTAAAGTAATAGCTTAGGGTACTTTTGGGGCTTAGTTATAATGGCATCTTACGATAATGTAGAAATCCTGCTTAAAACAAATCCAGAGTGAGAATTAGCTAGCCTCTGTGTGCTTCTGCCTGATGTCGCTGCTTATGACAACATTGCCTTGTTTCTAGAGGCCGTCTGGAATTTCCTTCAAGCACTTTGAAGGGCTGTTGCGGTTTTACAAGCCTCGGATGTGTGCCAGAGAGCGATATCTCACTTTCAAAGCACTGAATCAAAGCAATACTCCTTTAGTCAGGTAGGATGGTCTTACTGCTGCACCCAGAGCAGGGAAGTTGCTGACTCTCTGAAGCTAGGCTGTACCTCAGAGAGGATGGCTGGGTTTATGGAAGGAAACTTGTCTGGGATGTGGGAATAGAGTTACGCAATTGAAAGGATTTGTCTGGGAAGCAGGGAGCTTGGAGGGGTGGCTACCCTGAGAGTTGAGGTTTTTCTTGGGAGGTGATGGAGTTCCTGCGTGCCCTCTTGTGGATACAGCGCTCTGCTGGCAGTCACCAGGCAGCCTCTGTTTCCCATTTTCCCTGCCAGAACAGAGGAGCGAGATATTGAGGAACAGCATTAGAGCCTGCAAGGAGCATTTCTTCACACAGTGCAGCCTCGCAGCTTAATAAGTTTTTGTTTTTTCCAGCAGCTGGCTGTGTCCCCCAGGGTTTTGTTAATTAAAATCTGGTTCTGCTGGTGCTTTCAAGACTGTCATCCTCTGTGTTATGAGGCAGAGAATTACCATTCTGGTGGGTGGGTGCATCTAACTCCAGCCAGCATGGAAGCAGAGGGAATTAGTGCAGGAGACCTTCTCTTCCTTTTCCTTTGTTCTGGCCACAGACAGGCTCGGAGTGAGTCTCCCATGAAACAGGTGCCAATGCTTTTCCTTCAAGTCAAATGCCACAGAGGAGTGTTGAAAATGGCATAGGGAGAAAGATGGAGTTTTTAAATTTAGGCACTTAACGACACCAGTAAGAGTCTGAAAAGTTCAGCGTCCTCCCTTTCAGACACCTAAAGCTGCTACAGGTCTGACCCTGAGCACCTAGAGAGCCACTCACGTTTTATGAGTTTCTTTGCTTTCGTGTCCTTTTTTCAAATTTCATTGTTGCTTTGAAAAGCAAATGTTCAAAGGTGCTAGAAAAGGACTGTACGAGTAATTAAGACAGTCCAAGACTTCTTCGTGAAGAGTAGTACAATCTCTGTCCCTTGGAGTTTGCTATGTAAGCCTCAGATCTTTCCTCTCAGTGATAAAATTGTGGAGTTCCGTAGAGCCAGAGTTTCCTCTGAGGGCTGTAGTGTTACAGAAGGCAGGTAGGCTTTGCACCCTGTGCTGGCTATTGTCAGTCAGGAACCCTTGGCCCGATGGGGAAGAGGTCACTGTTGAGTGATATCAACTGTGGCTGCAGTTCTAATAGGGAGTTAATAACTTCTAGGGACTCTCTACTGATGATGCGTGACAAGGACAATTAAGGATCTAATCACCTCCAAGGCTCTGATCAGGTGCTTCTTTCTGTTTTGCAGTCTAAAGGATTTTTACAATTTCTATGAAGTTGTTGGCTTAAAATGGAAGGTGAGTATTTATTGGGTGGAGAAGAGGAGAAGTGTGTGTGGGAGGGAGAGCAAAGGAGGCCGGTGATTAAAGAGAAGGTGGGTAAGAAACAAAGGCGATCTAAAAGAAGCAGATGGTGGGGATAAGGTGGGTCTCCATCACTGCACATTTTTGGTATGGCTGTAGCATCGACTACTTCTGATCATGGCCGTTCCGCTTCCAGGCAAAACGAAATCGCGAGCACTGGTTTGATGACCTTCCACGGACAGCATTCCTTATTTTTAAAGGTAACAGGCTGTGTTTTCTTGACAGCATGTGTTCAGCTAATAGGAACAGTGTTTCTTTACAAAGACAGGGCCCTCTGAAGGGACCTTCTCTTATGCCCCTGGTAAACAGCTGAGAGAAGGCCTACTAACCAACTCTGTGTATTCAGAGCCTCCAAGGCCAGAGCCTTGTATTCAGAGTCTCCAAGGAAGGCTTCCGTCACGTAAATATTCCCTGTGCTCTGACCCAAGGCCTGACTGCCTTAAAATAAGAGACTTTTTGGCGGAAGCTCTGTAGTGATCCAGACCCTGAGGTCATGGAGGGCTGTATTCCTTGTTCAGCACAGAGGTTAGGGGATTTACGATTGCTGAATCTAGTAAAGATTATAGAGTTTCTCTCTATGCCCAGGCAGCAACTCACAGCGGTGACTGTGGAGTGGGATTTGTGTTTTCACAAAAGCTGTTAGGCTTCCTAGTCCCAAGATGTGGTTGCAGCGCTTGCACAGGTCAAGTGCAGCTGCTCAGGAAGGGGAGAGAGGTCTGAAATACCCATCAGTGTAATCTGTCTGGCAAATGTGACTTATCTCCCATGTCCCGGGTTTCCAGACTGAATGTAGCCGTTCAGAAATAAGAATTTATCTGCAGTTCTTTTTCGCTGTTGTATGCTAGTGGGAAACAGTTAACACCATCTGGATCCGAACACAGCTGCTGTAGGAGTCCTACATATATCTCCGCTGATGCTCTCAACTCTCCTTGACAGCATATGTGTTGTTCCAAACACGGGCAGTGCTTCAACAGCTGCATTTACCTCTGTCCACACCACAGGACTAGTACGGAGAGAGGGGGGAAAAAAAGGCATCTCGGAGGTTAAGGCTACTCAGTTTGTCGCTGCTAAAATTCTAGAGAAAGTTTGAATTCAGTCCCAAGAAGTAAAAGTTAAAAATCTGCTAATCTGTCTAGCTTCTGTACTGAGGAGCGGTATGAAAAATGTCTCTAAGGAGAAGCTAGAGGAATCTGTGTGCGAAAACATTTGTTTTGTCATACTTTCCTTCATGCAGGCATCAATATCCTTGTGAACTCCCACGTGTTCCAACACACCATGTGTAAGTAGAAGTAACGCGCTGTCTCTCTGCTAGGCTTCCTTGATGACGTGAATCTGGCATGCTGTGTCTGCCAGCCCTCGCAAGGACTTTGTGTGGTGGGGCCTGGTCTTTGGTCTGAGCCATGGCTCATGTACAAATCTGGGAGTTTTGGCAGAGGGGGAGGGAACCGCATACTCCTACCGACCACTGCTGCAGGCTGGACTCAGCTCTCGCTGTGTCGAGTCTTCTGGAGAGGCTCGTTGGTTCGCTCCTTCATAACACGCTTGCGGGGGGGGCGCTGATTCTGTAGGAGTCAGCTTGTTGGTTTTAGGTAGGTTGGTGGTTAGCTTTCACCAGCCTTGAGGTTTTTATCTTGCAGCTGAAGGATGCCGGGTAAGGAACTTGCCTTGCCAGTCAACCACCTTCTTCTGTTCACACTTGAGAAGGGGCAAGCATCCTCGTTGCTGGAGGGATTGCTTGGCAACTGTAATGCCTGCCAGAATGATTCTGTGCTGCTCTTCTCTAGAGGAGAAAGAGTGCTTACTCTGGTGCTACTTGCTGTGTTCTAAATGATCTGTTCCTAATCCGTAATTTGGGGGTTTTTTTGCATGTTAGAGGAGAAGTTTTTTGTAAATTGGGATGCTAAACCAAAGAGGGTGGGGTGAAGAGATCTGAGTGAAAAGGAGATGTCCTGCCCCTTCAGTTGTCAGGATTGGAATGTTGGGGAACAATCCAAGCCAATGGGGCTTTGTCCTGCACTGTTGGGGACACAGTGGTTCTCGAGATCTTGTTCCAGAACTAGGAGGAAGCTGAAATACAGATGCAGTACCTTTATCTTCAGAAGGAAACAAAACTAAAATAAAACAATGGTCTGAATCATACTCAATAATTTTTACTCATAATTATCTTATGTTCTGCTATGTATTGAGCATCTGTTAAAGGCCTGGGAAAAGTCAGAGTAGAATACTCTCCCCAAGTTAGGAGTTCAGTTTTGTTCGTTGGATTGGAAACAATGACCCTGCCACTTGTACTATATGGTACTTTTTTGTTAGCCTAGGAAATGGAAGTCCTCTGGTCCAGGAGTGTCCTTGCTATGAGTTTTTACTTTGTTTTCCAGATAGTGTGGTGGCCGTGAATGGAATTTGGATTTTTGTTGAAACCTTCATGTTGCAAGGTAGGAAACATCACAGCTTGTTTCTTGACTATGATGCTGGGGGATTGAAAAAAGGGAAGGCTAGAAAAAGTTGTTCTTGTGTCTTGCAGGAGGGAATTTCTTCTCCAGAAACGTCCCGTGGAGCTATATAGTCTTCCTCACAAGTAAGCTGATGCCTCCCAACAGAGCTGTGTGATTTCATAAGCAGTTGAGACGTGAATAGACAACTCTGTTCCTGGAAGATTATTCATTTTGAAATTAAAACTTAGCCACAGGTGTACAGACTCCATCTAGAACAATGTGTGCCTCGCAGGGATTGTCAGCATCCACCCAGACCCGTGTGAACGCTGCTGCACTGTTACACAGCTCCCTACGGCGCTGGGATCTGGGGAGCCTCTCACCTCTGGTGCAACTCTCTGCAAAAGCTGCTCTGTTACTCTTAAAGCTGGCTGAGAGCAGAATAGCCTAGTTTGTTAGGCACAGCATGCGAAGTGATAAGCTCCTCTGGACTTGTGATGGTTCTGTGTGGAGTTGCTCACGTTGCTCCGTGCTGCACCGACTATTCCAGGAGGCTTTACCAGCCCTGATCTGATTGCAGCTGTGAGCTGGCTCTCTGCCACACAAAGCAAAGCAAGTCCTGTTGGAGCACAGAGTGCAGGGACACGCTGAGGAGAAGACTGAAAGGACTAGATGAACTAGTTGATGAGCTGAGTTTTCTAATTGAACATCATTCCCTCCGTGAACACGTACCTTAGTCTTCCTTTTCAGCCCAAGTATAAGCAATTCTTTGTGTGCTGGTTCATTGCACTGCCATAGAGCTCTTCAGTGATGTGAATTCACTTCCCTTCTCCTGCTAGTGTCTCTTGCTCGAGGAGAAGCAAGATATAGCTCTACTGAATCAAAATAGTGTGTAAACTGCAGGCAGGAGGTTCTTTGGAGTATCTAGGAGAGGTTGCTAACCTCTTATTGACTGCTGGGTAGCTCTAGGGTTAGCTCTAGAGCTTCCCTGGCCATTAGTCTTCAAAGCACTTGTTATGAAGTTTGAAGGCAGAGGTGCTCTGCAACACTTCTTTTCACAAGGATGTTGTCATCCAGCTCTTCTCTTTGCTTCTCTCCCACCCCCCTCCTTGGAACCTCGAAAGATTTTGAGATGACAAACAGGGCATCATCAAGTTATTTTGGTGTTCTTTAACCTACAGGCCTGTACGATGCTGCCAGGACAGAGGGTGAAAGTAGGTGGCTCCTCTTTGAAAGGGTTTCTCCCTGCAGGTCAAGGCGAGGCTATGGGATGTGGATACGTTCCACTGAGATAGAAAGAATCAAATGGGCAAGACTGAATTACCTCTACCACTTTTTGGCCTTTCCTACAGGAACTTGTGCCTCAACATTTACAGTGTGTCAGCCAACTAAGTTTTTTTGTAGGTTATTCTGGAGAGAAATCACCATGAATACCACAAAATGTGTTGGTTTGGAGGGAAAATGTCTCTTTGGCATCTCACCAAGAATAAGGAGGATGGGTGGGGGTCTCTTAAACCTATGTTCAGAAGTCCTGTGCTCAAAGCACCACACATCTTTGAGGGCAAGCCTTTGCATAAGCCCTCCTCGTGACGCTGCTTATTTCTGACTGTGGCTGTCATCTTGTTTCACAGTCTATGGCGTGGAGCTGCTCTTGAAGACCACTGGACTGGGGCCCGTTGAGTACCTGTACTCACGTTGGAATCTGTAAGTGCGCACTGATGTTGTTGAGAGAGTGGTGGTAAAATTTGTTGGGTTAGAAGGACCAACTTCTGAGATGAGTTTTTGGCCCTGTAGACAAGGCCATCAGCCGGCTATTATAATTCTTCTGCCCTTGGCCTTGCGCATCTTGTTAGGCTGGAGCAGCACCAAGTACCTCTGCTGGAACACTAGTGATAAATCATTGCTCTTACTTTATTTTATTCTTTTCTTTCCAGCTTTGACTTCTCAGTCACCCTGTTTGCATTTTTGGGGCTCATGGCACTGGCATTTAACATGGAGCCATTCTACTTCATTGTGGTCTTGCGACCTCTTCAGCTGCTGAGGTGAGACGGGAAGGCTGCAGGGGGATATGGAGAGCAGGTGGGGAAGAAAACAGCCGGGCTTGTTTTCCATCAATCCAGTTGGGGACCAAGCTCCTTCCCAGGAGAGGGCAAGGATTGCTCTGTGGGTATGTGACCATGGCAAACAGGAATTGCGTGGGGTAATGAGATTAGCCAGAGTTATCAAAATGAACGATAACAAAAACTTGGGATGGGATGTGAAACCCCGTGCTTTGGAGCTTAAGCTGATCTCTAATAGAGATCAAGGGATTTACCGGGGGCAGATTATCCTGTGTCTGCCTTCGTGGGGTTCTTACACCTCCTCTAAATTGTCTGATGCTGTTCAGAGAAAAGCTCTTCTGTCAGGGTGAGACAGTCTGAGCCAGTTTAATAATTTCCATTGAATTACCAGAAATTACAGTTTTCAAAGGATGCTGCTTTCTAGGGTGAAGTACAACCCTGCTCTAACTGCATCTCGCACTTTAAGCAAGACTGCAGCCTGTAACCTCTCTGCAGCTCAGTACGATGGGTCCCATTAACCCTCTCACTTCAAGCCTGTTACGGAGGCACACTCACCTTCGCAGAACGCTTTGAGAGCCGTAGGTGGAAGGCATTTGGGGCAAACTGTTGTTACAAGTTAATGTAATTCATCTCTTCAGTGAGGATTTAAAGAACACTTTATGACACTCAAGGGGGAAAAAAAATAAATAATGTTTTCTCTGTTGCTCCCCTGCCAAAGCCTGTGTTTGGCAGCTGTGTTTCTCTGTAAAGGCTGATGGAGTTGCCAAATCTTAAATTAGCAGGCACAATGTAGTTTTCTTTCATCAATTTTTATTGGGTCATGGGGGAAACACAGAAAAGCTTGTGTCTGAGGAAAGGAGTAATGAATCCTGGCCCTGTACACAGGACTAGTTTAAGTTTTTGTGATTTTTTTACTTTTTTTTTTTTTTTTTTTAAATAGCTAGCTATGCATCATGCTGTGTAAGAAGACATAGACTTTTCCTTGAGATTCCTCTATCCTGTAAACGCTTAGTTGAATGTGTCATAAACGTTCAGATGGGACAGCAGGACATGGTTAGGTGAGCAGAGACCGCTTGAGCAAGAGCAGATCCTGTGAGTTTGGTGTGAGGAAACCTTACTGTTCATTGCTCTGGGAGGTACAGCCAACTGGGGATACTCTCTTTAACTATTCCCAGCAACACCAGAAAAGTTGTGTGTAGGTAACAACTGACTTCTCCTTTCAGGCTTTTTAAATTGAAGAAACGCTACAGAAATGTCCTGGACACTATGTTTGAGTTGTTCCCCCCGATGGCCAGGTACTAACTGCTCTTTGGGTGGTGGCGGGGAGAGGGGAGTGGAGGTTTAGTGTCTAGGGCTGGGGTCAGGGTAAGGGACTTGTCAAACCTGTCAAGGTGTTTATGCTCCGATAGACTGTTACTGATTCTGCTGTGTGCTGCAGTGGGGTGTTAATCTTCTAATTTGTTGGAGCAGTATGTGATAAGCAACGCTTCAGCACCCTGGGCCTCCTCCTGCTTTTGTGTTAGGAGGGTAACTAAAAGTTGAGGCTTGTTTAATTTTTCTCCCCCATCCCAGCTTTTGGTGAGAGGGGAGGCCCATTTGGGAGGAATGTTGGCATGAAGATGCTCGGCCCCTGTCCTTAGTACCGCCACTCGAGAGCGTTATTGTGAAATGGTGGGGCAAAAGGAGCTTGGTGTTTGAGTGGGACATCCTCAGACCTTATTCCCTTGAAGGAGAGCTGAGCAGAGCGTGTTAGCTAGAGAACTCTGTTCTTGGCACAGTCCCTGCACCCAAGGACATGGAGAGGGCAGAACCAGTGTGTGTTGTTCTTTAATAAAGAAACAGAGAGAGAGACATTTGTTTACCAGTAAAAGACAGACTGGGAGGGAATCCAGGCTGCTCTTTAGTTTCTGTCTTCAGCAAGTGGCAAGCTCCTTGTCCAAGGACTTCTTGAATGAGAGCAGGCAAAGAACCGCAGTGGCAGGGAGGGTGGTCTGGGGTTTTCAGTGCTGCTTCCCATCCGTTGGAAATTCTTCCCAGAGCAACCAGCCTGTGACTCTGTGTTTCCCTGCCATAGCAACTCGTCAGTAGAACAGTACTCTTTCTGTTTTTGCCTCCAGCCTGGGTTTAACCCTGCTGATCTTCTACTATTGCTTTGCCATTGTTGGCATGGAGTTCTTTGCCGGCGTGGTCTACCCAAACTGCTGCAAGTGAGTACCACAAATCCATCCCACTCTGCAGTGGGTTTGGGGCAAAGCCAGCAGCAGTGAGCTCTGGCAGTGCTCTCTCCCTGTGGAGAAGGGGCCAGAAGATGGGTTTGAATGGGGCTTCCCAACTAAAGCAATGTGCTGGGAAAATCTAGGGGAGACACTTCAGTTCTCTGGGTAACATTGGATTAAAATGGCTTTTGCATTGTATTTGGAACTGGAGAGACTTCTGTGGTGGGCTTGGCTGGTTTTAACGAGCTCTGTAAGTCGCACCAGGTACCTGCACTGGGAGGACTTCGTCACGGTGCTGTGGCTGGAAACTCTCGTAACAACAGCTGTAGAGCAAACTTGAGATTTTTGTCACGGTAATGCCACAGTTGCTCTGCAAGATGTGTGACATATTTAAGCCTCACTTTGCACAAGATGAATTTACCTGGTCTCAGAAGCTAAGCTGTCCTGTCCTGTCGCCCCGCCACCCTTTTTTTTTGTTTTTTTTTTTTCCCCCATCTTAAATGATGGCAGACCACTTGGAAATGCCAAGCTTTAAGGGTGTGAGCCAAGCAGTCTAACTCAAACACTCAGTTTCTCTGGTATAATATTTGCTGAATGATTAGAAAGTCTCCGTGTGGGCCCTGGGCTTGTGCTGAGCTGTGAATGACAGAGGCTTTCTTTAAGAGAAAAAGGCAAGTGTTGGTCAAGAGGTAGAAACTGCCACCTTGCTGACTACCTTTTAAGTGTTTTGGTATTTATAACCCTTGAGATTTTCTTTGCTTTTCCAGTTCTCTTCTCATTCTTTGTCGTGGTTTCTCCAACTAGCACGAGCACAGTCGCAGATTCCTACCGCTGGGTGAATCACACAGTTGGCAACAAGACGGTTGTGGAAGAAGGTTATTACTATCTCAACAACTTCGACAACATTTTGAACAGCTTTGGTAAGGGAAATTTTGTCCGTAGCAAAGACTATTCCTTCGTGCGTCTGTGTTCCTGCAGAGCTGATGGCAGGACTGTAATGCTCATGTAAGCCTGGGACTCTCGCAGAGTCCTACTAATGCACCTCAAACACTCAGCATCCTGCTCTTTCTGCCTGGAGAACTCCAGCTGACTAATTGTGCCATGACTGTTTTGCAATGTAAGCAGACATCTCTTAAAGCCAGCAGATCTATTCTGACTGGTGATCAGACCAGACTTCCAGAGATGTTTAAGGAGGGCTTTAAGTCACTACACTTCTAAAGAACTACTAGTGATGCTAATATATTTCTTTGAACCCACTGATGAAGAATAATTTGAATGTGTTGATCATTCTCCGTGATTTTTCTTAACGTGTGAGCAGAGATGCTTATCTCCTGGAGATTTCAGAGGTCTCTGGTGGAGAGAGTCAGGTCTGTTTCTGATACTTTTAAGAAATATAGATTAAGCCATGCTTCTGGTTCTGTGGATCTAACCCCCTTTGTCCGAAGTAATTGCAGTGATGAGGGTCTGCATTCTGTCTCCAGATTTGCTGGCTGTATTGAAACTTTGGTGTCTTGTGTCAGTCTTCCCTGTGTAATACTTTGTCTAAGAATCTCGGTAAAGTAGGTCACGACGTATAAAGCAATAGTCTGTATTTTTTTTTCTCCCACTTGTATACAGTCACGCTGTTTGAGCTGACAGTCGTCAATAACTGGTACATCATCATGGTAAGTAAACCTCAGCTACCTTATGTGTGTAGACAGCACAGACTCTTTGCCAGTTGAGCTAGGTCTTCCACACCACCACTGTTTTCTTCCCCTGGTGACTGGAGATGGGCCCAACACTGTCACTTCTTGTTGCCAGACATCTTTTGGTCCTGATCGTTGGGTGGCATTTGACCTGTGGCATGCTGCTGGGCATGTCTTCTTGGGAATCTCGACCAGCCCTCAGGCCAGGTTTTGCAATATGGACAAGTAAAGTCACTCTGTATTCCAGCTTGTCACCCTGCTGTCCTGGCTGTGTTCTCATAGCAGCAATGGCTCTTCCAGCCACAAGCTTTAACTGTGCTGTGTGTTTGCATAGAGGAACCTCTCTTTTCAGCTTGAGAGGCAGATTATCTGCCAGGACCAGTTGGGGCACTGACCATTGCACCAGCAGTCCCCAGGGCTAACTGTGCAGCCAAGAAGGAGACAGAGATTGTGTTTGTGCTGCTTGATGTCTGTTGGCAAGCAGTTAACAGCAGATTCTCCCTTCTTTTGTGCACTACTGACTTCTTCCCTCTCCTCTTTAGGAAGGGGTGACATCCCAAACCACTCACTGGAGCCGTCTTTACTTCATGATCTTCTATATTGTGACCATGGTAGGTTTCTGGATGTGCTTCATGCGTCAAATAGTGGGGATGAGGAGGCGAGACAGCTTTTACTGTGTTCCGGAGGGAGCTTCCATCCCTAAAGGAGGCCAACTTTGCTCTTCTACATAAATGTCTTCCCGCAAAAGGTGTGAGTCCACCTCACTTGCAGAAAGTGTAATTTATGGGCACTGACAGAGCTGATGCTGCACAAATCTGGGCCTGGGGTCAGGACTAGGGCAGCCCAAGAGTTTTGTTAGCAGTTTATGCACAGGTAGATGTGCAACATGCGTCCCCTGTGCCATGGATTTGCTGGGGAGCACAGAGTTGAAGCACAGACCAAATGCTCAGCTTCTTGATGAACTGGGCTGGAAGAATCCCCCAGCAGCAGCCTCCTGATCTCTTCTGTTCATGTCCTCTCCCAGGTGGTGATGACAATCATCGTGGCTTTTATTCTGGATGCTTTCGTCTTCCGCATGAACTACGCTCGGAAGAACCAAGATTCAGAAGGTCAGAACTGAGGACTGGTTTATCTACAGCATTGTGTCTTCTCTCTCTGGTGTCTTATGTTTGTAGGAAAGAATGGGATGGGCCAGCAAAGACCAGATGTTTGGTTTTAGCCTGACTTCCTAAGCTCATTCTTATGCTTTTTTCTGTGATACTTCTATCTGACCTCTCTGCTCTGCCCTTCATCTCTCCTCCAGCACATATGGTGGGGTTTTTATGTATATATGTGTGTGTGTTTATGTATGTATGTGGTTTTTTGTGCATATGTATAAACTTCAACTACTTGAGCCATTTCAGCCAAATTATTTGACGATAGGAAGTCCGCATGCATTTCATGAAAGAAATCTAGGCAACATTACAGCAACAATGTAGCAGAGCTCAACAAGAGACCTTACAGGAAGGGAAGGTGATTTTTCTTTTAAAACCAATTTCCCTTCATCACTGATATGCTCCCTGGCACCTGAACATGTCTCCAAGTGGCTCATCCAGCATTCAGGCACCAAAACGCTGGATCCGAGTGGTTTGCCAGCACTGCTTGCCATGACATGGGGGACAATGGATGCTGCCTGTCCAATTGTCTCCACATCTCCCAGTTGTACTTAGACTGGTAACTACATGCTGGTGTTGGACATGCCTTTCGGTACCCTTTAGGAACTGGCAGTGACTAGTGTCTTCATCCCCTCGCCACCGTGAGTTATCGGTTTTACTCACTGTCCTTTATCTCCTGAGCTGGGTGTCTGCAACTGCATGTAACTTCACGACCTGCTAATTTAGGTGCCATAAACACCTTTATCTCTTACAGCCCTTCTCCTGCTATTCCTTCAAGTGATCTACACCAAGACTTTGCTATTCATTCTCCGTGCAGGCTAATCGTAATAATTCTTTACACTTTTCTGCAGGAAGGAGGTACAGCTACTGCACTCATACATTTAATACCAGAGAGTCTTCCCCACGGAAATGGGATGAAGGGTCCAGCCATGGGAGTAGCTTTGATCAGCCCCTCATCTATCTGAGGTGCCAGAAGATTCAATTTGCATGGCACAGGCCCAGAGGAGCCAGGCGTTGTTAGTTAAAGAAATGCTTTTCATCGTGATCCCTCCTGCACCCAGTTTGAAGGGTGCAGTGAAAGACTTTTGAACTTTTTGAACTCCCGAGCTGTGTTAGGCAGTTGAAGGTCAAAAGGCAGCAATTCCTGTGCAGTTATTTGCTTTCCTAGTTAATTTACAGCCAAGCAAAAAGCCACAAGGTTTTGTTGGGGTTTTTTTTTAAGATACTGTGGAGCCTGATGTTTTAAAAAGCTGAGATGCTTGCTGGCCCTGCACACTAGTTAACTTCTTCCCTGCCTCATTGCGGGACAAGGACATACAAGTTGTAGTCACAAAAGTAGGTACAGACTGTGCCTGACATCTGGCTTGGTCCTGTGTGCTGTTAAACTTTGCCTTCCAGGATCATCACAGCGGCTGATGAAGCCATGTTCATCTTGGAGACCTTTTTTGTTGTTTTTTTTAATTCTCTATCTGTTTCTTACCTCTCCAGAAGACAATGGCATTGTGCTGGAGAAGGAGATCTCCAAGGAGGAAGTGGTTGGCATAATCGAGCTGTACAAGCGGAGTTCAGCTGCTGCTGAAACTGCTCAGCTGCAGAAGATGATTTTGCAGATGGATAAATATGGGGTAAGAGGAAACGCTTACTGCATGTTCTTGGCTTCGGGGGGGGAGGCGTGCCGGGGCCACAAACGCCTTTTTGCTGTCTTAAGAGAGAAGTTGCATGTGTCTTTGTAGTGGTGAGAGCTGAGCTACTGGAGGGGCTCTGCAGCACCGGCATAAAGTTTTTCTACTCTAGAAAAGTAGCAGCTGAATTTCCACTGCACTCTGAATAGCCGTGGCAAAGGCTTATTGCTACTGCCTACAAGCTTCACTTACAGCAGTCCTGCCCCAGTACTGACTGGAAACAAAGTATAATTCTTTTTATCTAAGGAAGCATCTGTCTTGTAATTCTCCTGCCTCTCTCTCTGTGCCATCGTACACTTAGACTCAGACAGTCCTGAAATATTACGCAGCAATATGATGGTATCGATTCCAAACGCCAGGCTTCCTTTCTCTAAGTTACTGCTTACGTCTTCATTCTAAAACAGGATGGACAATTGGAAAAATGAGCTGACCTGGGTAACTGCTCTTGTCTCAGAACTGTTGTCTCATGCATCTGGGAAGAGCTTAAGTGGTTGTTTTAATAATAGCCATTATATTCTTGTATCACCACTACAAAGTGCAGGTGCTACAGTCTCTTAGGTAACCTTTATTTGCTTTGGTTGGCTTGGTAGTTAAAGGCTGAGCTCTTGTTCAGACAGACAAAATTCAGAATAGTGATGATGACGCCAATCAGAAGCAGTTTTCAGGACAATAAACCGAAGGAGGGTGCTGTCCTCAGCCTTGCAATGCGCTACGGAATGCCAAACCTGAGGTTTCTTCTGCTTCTCAATCCTGTTCATATAACTCGTGGTCAGAGAGTAATTCAGACTTCAGCTCTCTGCTTACAGGATTTAAGAAGTCCAGGCCCATGGAGTAAATGGTGTGGTGTAGACAAGTGGGACCCGAAATTGGTCTTAGACGAGATCTTATTTGGAAGCGTGGGTTTGAGCCTTGTTCCAGGCACTGATGTTATGTTCATCTGACTAAATTAAGCACCACTGACAGATGCATCCATCCAAGCTACAGCTCCCTCTGGAGTCTTCGGGGCTCTGCTCAGTGTGACTTGTCTCAGCTTGCAGTAGGTGCCTGCGATGTTTAGGTGCTGCGCACCCTAAAATGCCTTTTTCCCATGACAATAGGAGCCCAGGGTAGCCTGAGCTCATCAGTGCATGATGGGTGCCTGATGTTCCAGGCACTGGCCCTGTGAGCTGCTCAGTGACTGATGAATGTCTTTCTTTTTCCTCCTCTTTCCCCCAACTCTTTAGCAAACATCAACACTGTTTCTGGGACGCAGATCGAGGACCAAGAGTGATTTGAGTATGAAGATGTATGAGGAAGAGATACAGGTATGTGGGCCTGAGTTGGAAATCTCAGCAAGTCTCTGTGGTGAGCAGAACATTGCCTACAATAACAAACCGTCCTTTCAAACACTGGAGGCCTTCTTCCTCCAAGACCCAGGCAGCCACGTGCTCTGTGCGAAGGGTGGGCAGTAGATGAAATGTACTTTAGATTGATCCCTTCTTGCACTCAGGGACTTTCTTAAACCACATCAAGAGCCTCCTCAGCAGGTCCAGTGCCCAGCTGTGCAGGTGTGTGTGAGCCGAGTCACAGGAATGGCATGTTCGGTGTGCGCAAAGGCACTCCGGCTTGGCTGAGCTTACCTGGACTCACCAAGGTGGACGTGTTTCCTGGGGCTACGAGCACACGTGCAGTGCGTTCCTGGGGCTTGGCTGCTGCACGCTAATTTAAGGCACTGGAATGTGATTGTGTTTGAGCTTGGGCATGCCTGTCTGACGCAGAAATCAAGTGTTCTCTTGGTTTTCTGACAGCACGGGAGGCGAACAAAGATGGGAAACACTGAAATCAACTGCCTCTCTGGATTGTTTGGAGCATTCCAGCTAGTGCCCTTCATGGTCGGGAGCTTTATGCTATGGATTTGGTCACTGTAGTGCTGGCCAGACATTCACCTCCAGGTTGAAGGTCATGGGCTAATGTAATGATTAGCACTGAAAGAATTAATCTCGTAACCATTTGAATCTGTCCTTTGTCCCTTGGGCAGCTAGCTTGGGGACGAGTCTTCAGTCCCCCTAACAAAAATGTTATTTGCCATGGAGCTGGGTGGAAATCTGCAGAGCAGCTCGCTGCCTGTTTAGTTTGGTCTCTGATTCGGGGATGTAACATCTTATAACACCCTGGGCTCTGCCCAGCCTTGGGAGCAACTCTGCAAATCCCAGACATCACAGGGACATCAATATTAGAGCCCTAGACCTTCAGGAGAGAGACGGATGTTTCCTTGCCCAGGATTGTCAGCTCAGCGAACTGTAGCTGAGCCATAGCTGGCTCCTCTTGCTTGGACCGTGGGTGGCACGCTCTTGGTGTGTCCATCGTGGCCACGCTGTGGTTATCCAGGTGGTTCCACGGGGTTAGGCTATAGCCAGGGCTTTGGAAAGAGCCCCTCTGCGCCCCAGCAAATGTGCCCTCGCGCGGCAGAGCGGCTGAAGGCTCTGCCCTTTGGGGAGCTCCTGGGGGGCTGCAAGGGCAGTGTGGGGCAGAGCCTGATCTCGCTGTGTTTGATCTCCTGTTGCAGGAATGGTATGAGGAGCATTCCAGAAAAGAGGAATCTCAGACACCGTTGCAAGAGCCTGCATCTGCTTCCAACAGCTCTCTGAAGCCCCTGAGCCTCCAACAACGCTCCCAGACTGTCATTTAGGCCTAGCTAACGCAAGCTGCCTTCTATGCAATAACCTAGAGTATTACTTCACAGCATATATATCGGGGTGATGTATATAGATCTGTTCAGTGTACTGTTCGGCTTGAGGGTTTAAATCTCTTCCCCTAGGCAATGAATTGCTGAAAACCCAGAGGCCCAGGGGACTCTGTGTAGGGCTGCTACGCGCAGATTGAGCACGATGCCCGTGCTCAGCACAGAGTGAACATCTCGGACAGAACAGAGCCCTTCTCCCTCTGAGCCGCTTCCCAGGCCCGAGCCTACTGTTTGTCTTACCACTAACAGACCTTGGGGAAAGGGATGTGAAATCCATTAACAGCAGGAAATGCTTAATATTAAAACTTTTGCCCTTTTCGAAGATCTCTTTTGCTTAAAGGGTACCGTTAACCTAGGAATAAAAGATCAGGGAGTGAGGTTTTGTTTCTTCTCCACCTTCCTTATGCAAAGAAAGGGACAGTGGTGTGAAATTTCAGCACTTTTGGAAGAGCAGTCTGCCTTTCCCCTCCTTTTTGGCACACCTAGATGTACTCCCTGTAGCAGATCCAGCTCTGATTATTGTATTTAGCTGTCGCCAAGCAGTTCTGTGGCAGCTGGAGACAGAACTGAGGGCCAGCATCTTGTCGTCTTACAACCGTAGGTGGGACGGGAGCTCGGGGAGACAAACTCTGTCTCTGCTGTAGCTATGCAGTATCTGCATCGCTGCTGGTTGGTTCTGCCTGCGGCACTGCCCGGGACTGGGGTCACCTCTGTAGACCCCAAAGCTCCTGTCTCTGCTCAGCAAGAGGATGACGGTGGCTGCTAACCTCTGCCACTTGGCCACCTGCTCTCTAAATGGCAAACCTCTAGCTGGTCCTTAGCTCAGATAGATGACTAGGAGGAAGAAATGGAAGGGTTTGCAGCTCCAAGTGACTTGTTTCTGCCTGGTTCTGGGTTAAGGAGAGCTTATGGGCATCAAACAGCACTGCTGGTTAGTCCTCAGCCAGGTCATTGCTTTGTTTATGCAGGGGAGGGAGTGCCAGCGCAGCAGTGTTGCTCCTCCCTTGCTCTAACCCTTGCAGAAATGTTCCTCAGGCTGGCAAATGCTGAGTCAGATCTTAGGAAATTCCACTGAAAAGCTTTACTGTTTCCCTGAATTTTGGATGCAGGAGGAATGTGGAAGACAACGATTCTTCTCATCCGTCTGCTTTTCTGCAGCTGGCAAGGAGGCTGTCAGACATGGTCACTGAGGAACAGGCAGGAAGGGGAAAAGGGATCCGTTCCCAGCCCTGCCACGTTTATTCTGTGACCACATCAGGTTGCATCATCACTTGTGTTTCATTGCCTGCAACTCGATGGGAACTTGCCTCTGTAAGTCCCCTTTTTTTCCCGTCAGCACAGAAAGTGCTGAGGGCTGGAAGTATCTGTCAACTGGGAGGCTCCGCTCACCTCTTGCTGTTTGATCTTTTCTCAGGTTCAGACTAAGAGTAGAGCTTGCTGTGCAGGATTTCTCCCTTCCTCCAGGTAGATCAGGCGGTGGGAGATCTGTGTGCCCGTTCCCCTCCTTGCACATACCTTTTTTTTTTTTTCTTGGTAGCCTCATCACGTGGCACCAGGACAGCGGGAGAGGACTGGTCCTACCTGGGCAGCTCAGGAGCATTTCCTGGGTGGATGAGACTTTCAAAAGTAGGCAAGACAGAGCTGCTTCTGAAAACCTCTCCCTCCAAAGCAAGGTGGGAACATTTGGGCTATGGAATGAAAAGAGCGGGTGAGCAGCTTTCTGGGCAGCACGCACACCAGCGTCTGCTCTCAACCCTTGCCAAAATTCCCTGGGTGCCTCAGGGCAACTCTTTGTTTCCTTTCTGGGTACTGCAGGTATGAAACTACTTCTGAGCTGAACCGTGAAGGGCCTTAAAGGGCTGTTTTCCAAACCATAAATTCGACCACAAATTAATGAGCAGTGCAGTTGTTGCTCTTGCAGTTGCTCTGCATGAAGTCGCAGCCTGGGAGATTTACCCAGATTAGTCCTGGGGCTGGAGGAGATGTTGTTTATTCTGGTTTAAGTTGTGGGCAGGATGAATGAGCATTGTGAAGGTTAGGGGGGAAAAAAATGTGGCTGTGTTTTTCAACTCCGCATTCCCCTACAGCCTATTTCTCCTCGCAGGGCTATCAGTGACTTTTTTTGGGGGGGTGTTTTCTGGGTGTGAAAGGTGCTGCAGCTTTAAGCTATACTGAGGGGGGCACTAACCTGCTTCACATGCAATAACAGGGCTCTCATGTCACAGAGATGGGAATGCTTGGACTGGGCTTCAGGGCTCGGGTGCTGCTGCTGTGGTTTCGTGCCGAGGTGTTGATGTGCCCCCATGTACACACTGTATTAATTATTTTTGTAAACCAAGGAAGGTCGCAGAAGTTTACTTCTTCCATACGACTTTGGAAGGAAACAAAGTTTGAGTACGGGGCATCCCCTTCTATTTATCCTCCTCTCCCCCACCTGACACACAGACTAATGACAGAGACAATCATTTTGTAGGGAGCAAGGGAGGAAGCGCTGCAGGATTTTGTATGCTGGCGTTTTGTTTATAAAATGATTTTATGGACATGTCTGTAAAATGTTCTCTAGATTTTTTCCAAGCACACTAATAAAAAGCATCCTCGGCTTTGTAAAGGCAGCGGCTTCCTTTCCTCCTTCCCGGGTTATTCCAGACGCAGGGCTTGGCCGCAGCTGAAGCATTTCCACAGGTTCTGAAGACGAGCGGTGCCTGCCCTCCCTCTCCAGTGGCAGCTGCTTGTGTGGGCATAGTTTGTGTGCGTGCCCTGCTGAGCTGCTCCGAATTCTCGTTCCTGGACACGGCAAAGCCCAGCTTCCCTTCTGCCCTCCCCCTGCCAGGCTTTTTCCCTAAATGTTAAGGTAATGCTTTCAAACTTAGCATTTTTTACAGCGACCCCAATGCAGTGTTGAAGGTTAGAAGGGTTTTTCTGACCCTGTGCCTCTGTATTGGTACGTTGGCAGCGGGTTTGATTGCTGTAGCCCTGCTGCGTGTAAGAAGTGGGGCCGGTCTCCCTGGGTAATTCCTGCAGCTGCTGGTAACTTGTGAGCAGGTTCAGGGCAGAGCCAATAGCTGCAGGCACAGGGAGCGTTATTTTTTGTGAAAGCCCAGATCTGGTTAGAAAAAGGAGAAATGATCCGGGCCTAGGAGGCTGCAGGCTCCCCTAGAAGGGAGCAGGAACAAGTCTGGCCGTTGTGCTTCTTGCAAAACAGCCCCCCGCTCTTCCCGCGGAGCAGAAACGGGGTTGTCTGGCCATAACGGCAGATGCCCTGCGGACCCTCCGACGGGGAGCAGAAGCATCAGCCCACGCACTCCGCTTCCCTGGGACCCTGCACGGCCCCGCCGGTATCCCCATCCCACAGGAGCCGAGTAATGCCCCGCGCCATGACGCTGCAGTTAAATAAATGGCAAATAAACGGCCGAGTCAGGTGCATGTGACTGCTGTTGAGAAATCAACTGCTGTGAACCTGGAGGAAACAGCTTCCCCCGAGCTGCTGGGGAAAACCGCCCTGCGTGGCTGCGGGTGTCAGCCCCCCCGGGCCCCTCCGCTGCTGCCGCGTGTTCCCTGTCCCCCCCAAAGGCACCGGGCTGGGTCAGGGGTGTGTTACGCTGTGCATAGAGCAGGAGAAAACACCTTCCCAGCATCCCTGTCAAGTCAAGGTTGGGGGTTTTTTATTGCAATTTTTTTTTTCTTTCTTTCTTTCTTTTTTAAACACTGCCTAAACCTAGTCTTGCTGGAGGCTAACGCTGTGTGGAAACCTCCACGTCCTTTCCTACAGCTCTGTCCACCCGAGGAGGAAAAAAGTAGGATCTGAAACTCAAGTTGAAAAACATAGCTTAAAAAAGCAGGGGAAACCAGCCTCCCTTCTTTTCTTAGTTTGTCTTTTTTTTCACCCAGCTTCGCTTGCGTTAAAACCAAGCACTGCCCTGGAGCTTTGTCTCACCTTAAACCCGTCTCGCTTTGCCTCAGCTGCTATTTCAAACCCACAGCGCAAACGCGTCACGTCCTTTGCAATGACAAACTTGCGCTCGTACCTTCAGCGAGTCACCCCCCGGAGCACGCCTGCCCTAGCCCTGGCCCAGAACAGCCAGGATGAAGACGGGAAGGGAAAAGTAAAGCGGTTGGAGAGGTGAAACCTTTCCTGTGGTGACCCTGGGCTGGAGCCGCCCTCTCCTCTGCCCCTGCTACGGGGACCGGAGGAAGCCGAGGTCTTGACCGCTCTCCTGTTCGGAACCACCTTGAGTTAAACAAGATTAAACAGAGCGGGGAGAAGATGTAACTAATGATTAAAAGCTCCTTTTCCCTTCCCCAAGCACAAACCACCCACCCCCACCTTCAGAAAACGAAGGCCAAGGGCTGGGCTGGCGCGTGATGCCTCCAGCACGTGGTGGGAAGCAGCGGGGTTGGGGGCGAGGTGTCCTCGTCCCCCGGGCAGGGGCAGGGAGAGGGGACAGCGAGGCCCCGATCCGGGGGTGCAGGGGAGGCAGAGCGAGAGCCGGGGCTGGACGTGCATCTCCTGCCGGCGGCGGGGCCGCTCAGACGGCGGAGAGCCGGATCACCCTGAACTCGGTCAGCAGGGCCACGCAGAGGAAGGCCAGGTAGTAGAGGATGAGGCAGACGCCGTACGCCTTGCCCAGCTGGAAGCACTGCGCTGGCACCGACACGAAGGAGAAGACCAAGCTCAGCCCCAGCGCCCCGGCGAGGATCCAGACGAGGAGGCTGTCAGGCTCCAGCTGCCGGAGAGATGCGGAGCGATGCGAGGTGACGCCGGGGTCCTGCCGCCAACCCGCGCCGTGCCACCGCGCTGCTGCGGCCTTACCTTCACCACCAGCTGGCTGCCGGTCATCTGCAGCAGGCAGCCGAGTCCCACGCCGACCAGGATGTCTGGGGCCCGTTCAGGATGGACGCGCAGCGCAGGGGACCAGACGCATCCCTCCCGCCCCGGGGATGGGGGACAGCACTGGCCTTCCTCCTCCTCCTCCTCCTCCCTGCCCGCGCCCCGTGGCTGTGGGCCAGCCCAAAGCCGTGTCCCTCTGCGGCGAACACGGCCCGGAGCACCTGGGGAGGAGAAGCTGCAGCCTGGTCTGGGGACCACGCAAAGCCTCCCGGAGGGTGGCACAGCCTCTTCCTCTCCTCCCCTTTGGCAGATCCCAAATCTGCCAGGTTCCAGCCCAAGGCTCCAGCCCAAGCCCCCACCCCACTGGGG
>VXBL01003731.1:834583-953498 GCA_013400195.1 Aramus guarauna | reverse complement strand
GGGCTGGGGCTAAACCACATCAAGTTCTTAGAAAAAGAGTCCACTTAAATGGTAATTCTTTTGAAAGATGTCATTCTTCTAATTCTAATTCCCTGGAAACCTCAAGCTTCTGAGTAGCTTGCACAGCCATCGGTTAGCTGGTGTGACCGTTGGGGCTGCAGACTAGACCTGCTGGTAAGCAGAGCAGGTGGCAGCCCGATAGCTGGCAGAGTGTGCAGCTCTTCTGAGCAAACTGCTGCTCGAACTGCCAGTGCCACCCCCAACAGCTGCTGCTCCCTGTTTGCACACCCTGGTCTCAGTGTTTCTCGTCAGAGCTACATCTGTGGGCCTGGTCTCTCCTGTGGTGGGAGATGGGAATGTAGGAGGTAGCGATAGGGTTTTCAGCAGCATGTGCAGCTACTTAGGTGTTAACAGAGGCTTGTCAGTGGCAGAGGTCCAGCCGGTGCTGTTTCCCCCATTGTGCCTTGAACCCCATTGTCTTCTGCCCTCAGTTAACTTTAGGTTTGGCTTCTTAACAGGTATGACCCTACTCAATGCACATATAAAGCCTTGGGCACATTGATATCTTACAGCTATAGGCTCTGTCTATTCTCTGACTACGTAAATGGCAATACAAGGTAACATTGTTTTCTCACTTTTTTATTGTGCAATACTAAGCAAGCTGATTTCCTTTGTTTACTTTGGCAGGTTTACAAGGCCCACCAGGCCCGCCAGGTGCTTTTCAGCTTGTTAAAGGGGATCCTGGTTTACCTGGCCCTGTAGGACCAGTTGGTCTCAAAGGGTTCCCGGGACTTCCAGGTCCCAAAGGACAGCAAGGTGAGAGTTTCTAACTTGCCAGTAGAAATATATTTTAAGTAATGTAAAAATAGCCTAATGGTAGGCTACACACTAGAAGATTTTTGGTATAATATTATCCGGCTTTTTATAAGCCACTTAAATTGTGTCAGTGATGAGGAAGAGATTCCTTCTTTTTGAAGCACATCCAAAGGAGTCCCAGAAAGTGCCTTCCTAGTCATTTTTAATAGGCTGTCACTCTGCAGTCAACACATCAGTATCTGAGATCAGCAGTAAACAGAATGACTTGCAATGCACTGCTCATCCTTTCCTCAGAATGTATGTCTTAGGTTGTCTTCTGTTGAATCCAAACGAAAGTACTGTGTGTCTCTGGGAAAGACAAGTATGAGGAAAAACACCTTGATCTTGGATATTTCATAGTCCTAGATTTCGTCTCTTAGACCAGACATTGCAATTTTTATAAAGGAAAGGTGAACTGCAAAAATTAAACACATTAGAGAATAAGCGAATGGAGCAAAAAGTAAGACAAAATGCTGGCACAAGGACACACGTCCTTCAGAATGTCTCCTTCAGGAGAGTGGGAGCTCAGAGGTGTTCTTAAGCTGTTAAGATTCTTAGGGAAAGCTTTGTTCCTGATTGTTTTATGAGAAGATGATGGAGAATTACAGTGGAATATAATGAGTATCTTCTTTCTATTTAATATAATAGATATGGAAGTTTGCTCTTGAAGGTGGGGCTACAACTCTGCAACTGCTGTCCGTTGGGAAAATAGCTATGAAATAATCTCAGTGATTGAACACAGCATGGGTTTGCTTGTATGGGATCTGTCACTGTTCTCTAGTTTAATACATGAGCACAGTACTGCTTTTTGAGTGATCAGAAAAAGGACAGCTGGGACTATCCAAAGCTTCTGATGAGCCACAGAAATATGGGTGTGGTGCTGATGGTGTTAACTTCTTCTTCCCAAAGTCAGAGTTGCTGAGCTTATGTAGGACTCAAAGCACCTAGAAATCAGTAAAGCGAAGAATAATGTCTGAAAATCTGTTTGGGAAGAAGCAAAGAGACTACTGTTTTTCCCACTGTTCATGATGCTACTTTTTTATGGTCTCTTTTTGATTGAGTCATATGATAAGCAGAGAGGGAAGAGATTGCTGCCCTTCCTTTTCATATTCCAGGCAAATACTAGTTATTTTAGAAGCACACTCTGTGCTTGCTTCTCTGTTCTTCTCTATAATCACTTTGCCTGCTGTAACTCATGTATGTTCTCTAGATATTGAGATATACACACTGAAACTGCACGAGTTTAGTTTATGCAGAGATGTGCCTGTGCCATACAGCCCAAAAGTCAGAACTAACATGAAGTAATATCCAGTAATAACTATTCCTTGTTTTTCAACAGGAGTGACAGGACCTTCAGGTGTACCTGGACCACCTGGTAGTCCAGGGTTTGATGGTAAACCTGGGCAAAAAGGAGAAGTTGGTCCTTATGGTCCCCCAGGTAAGCCCATGAGTTCTTCAGAGAAAATTCTATGATTCCTTCATAGAAAAATAACATAGGAGATTAGGTGTGAATGTATCTAATTGCAGTTATTTAGTTATCTAGCAGGGTACTGCTGTCTGTAGAGATAAAAGGAGACTCTCTGTATTGTAGGGCCCAGAGGATTCCCTGGTCCACCTGGCCCTGAAGGTTTGCCTGGAGCTATGGGCCCACCGGGTGCACCATCTGTTGCTCATGGCTTCCTTGTTACCAGACACAGTCAAACCACTGAAGAACCATCGTGTCCATTTGGAACAAGGCTGATTTACCATGGCTACTCCTTGCTTTATGTACAAGGCAATGAAAGAGCACATGGCCAAGATCTGGGTAAGTAGAGACCAAATTAAAATTCAATTAGAATTCATTACAAACCAAATGTTTCTTTCATTTGTAGAACCGTATTGAATGAACCTGTGTAATTTTTCTTGACTAGCTGGTTCTTTATTGTGCCTTCTAGGCTGGTACAAATAATGGTTTGATGTATAGTCAGTTTATTTAAGAAAGTCTTTATCAAAGCCTTTGACATGGTCATCCTTAGTATCTTTATAGTCAAATTAGTGGGAGATGGGCTGGCTAAGTAGATGATAAGGTGAGTGGAAAATTGGTGGGTCCATGAGGCTCCGAGGTATGTGATCAGATGTACAAAGTCTGAGTAGTGGTTGTTGATTAGTGTGTCCCTCAGGAATTAGTACTGGATTAATACTGTTCATGAATTTATTAATGACTTGGGTGACGGGATAGAGTGCACTCTCAGCAAGTTTGTGGGTAATGCCAGATTGGGAGGAATGGTTGATTCCCTTCTGGACACAACTGTCATTCAGAGGGACCTGACCAAGCTGGAGAAAAGGGCTGAGACGAGCCTCGAGAAGTTGAGTAAAGGCAAATGCAAAGGGGCACACATAGACTGAAATAACCTCATGCAACAGAACAGACTGGGGACTGGCTGCTATTTCCAGTGGCAGCATTACAGACTGCTAGAAAGCTGCTTTGCCAAAAAAGGACCTGGGAGTCCTGGTGAGCAACACTGAACATGATTTAGCAGTGTGCCCTTGCAACAACTACCCCATTCCCCACTGCCCAACCTACTGGGCTCTATTGGCAAAAGGGCAACCAGCAGATGGAGGGAAGTGGTTCTTAACCTCTGTTTGGCAGTTGTGAGACCACGTCTGATATATTGTGCCCAGACTTGGGCCTCCCAGAACAAGGAAGACGTGGATATACTACAGTGAATATAACAGCTAGCTACTAAGATGGCTAGTGGGGTCTGGATGGTCTGATGGAATGAGGTTTGCTAAGCTGTAACAGAAATTTAGGGGGAGGCCTTTATTGCTGTCTACAGGGAGGGTAGAGAAGATGGAGCCAAACTCTTCTCAGAGAGGCTCAGTGACAGAAGAAGCAATGGACACAAGTATGAGATATGTTCCAGTGAAATGCAAAGAAAAGCTTTTTTTACCATGCTGATGCTCAAACATTGGAACGGGACCTCAGAGAGGTTGTTGAATCTCTGTCTTTGGAGATACTCAAAACTCAACTGGCCATGGAGCCAAGCAACCTGATCTAATTGGCAGAGGGTTAGGATAGATGACCTCTAGAGGTCTATTCCAACCTAAGTTATTCCATAATTCTACAGGCAAGACTGGACTACTCCTTGCCTTGCCTTGTTCCTTCCTTCCGGAGTTAAGAGAAGTCACTTCCTCTAAGATAACTGTGCCCTCCAGAGCAAATGTCATCTGCTCCTTAGCTTCTCCTGGAAATATTTGTTTGGCAGTTGGCAATGACTTAATAAAAATGGGTTAACAAGTAATCTTTCACTTAACATTTCAGGCACTGCAGGAAGCTGTCTTCGTAAATTTAGTACCATGCCTTTCTTATTCTGCAATATCAACAATGTATGTAACTTTGCATCAAGGAACGACTATTCGTACTGGCTGTCCACTCCTGAACCCATGCCCATGAGTATGGCTCCTATCACTGGTGATAATATCAGACCATTCATCAGCAGGTACAGTTTCAGTTCTGCTGTGTTTGTAAAATGAAGAAACCTGTGATAAGTGCATATGGTACTTGATTTTTTTTTAAAGGCTTTTAATCTGTGTATTTCTATTTCCTGCCTTTAAATTTAAAGTTTGAGTTCCTTTGATGAAATGTTTCAAAGTGTGCCTGTTTTCAGTTTAGACTTTGATCAAAAATAAATGCATTTTTGGGGAAACCCAAACAAATAGATTAGTCTCTTTTGAGTCGAATTGAAATGAAAAGATTTACTTTGAAATGATGTTTTGCAAAAGCTATGATGTACTTTGAAGGAGAAAAAGTTTTGAATTTATTCACAATTCTTGTCCAAAACAATTCCTTTTTTTTTTTTTTTTTTTTTTTTTGACTAGCCATAGCTAGAAGCTTTTTAGGGCTCAATTTCCTTTTGTTTGAAAATGGTAGCAGTATTTATTGTACAGTAGACTGCCAGGTTTCTTCCATTGTTTTGGACGTACTGCTTGAATACAGCCATTATTGTCTGAATTAAAGGAAACAATTGCAAAATCAATCATCTGTTTCTTAACTCCAGATTCTCATCTAGCATAAAGTGTGGCACTTATATCAGACATAACAGTTCTGCATCAATCCAACATGTTGAACTTTTGGTCCATTTTAAATTTTTAGGCCACTAGGAAAGCTGTGTTGTCGTAATACTCCCAGTGCTGACGCAGAGGTGTGAGCAAGAGTGTGGTTGGCTGTACCACTGTCGTTAGATACGAATCTGACAAGGAAATCTCTAACTTACATCTTAAATGATAATCATTAGATACAGGCATTACTATGAGTCCCATCATTTCTTCTAATCTGTATCAGCTCTTGCTGATCCCTCTCCCTGCCATATAAAGTGAATGGGAGTGCACATTGCTGTTATTGTTTTCTCAGATCTGTATATACCATCCAAGAGAAAGGACCATTCAAATCATCAGTGGGTTGTAGTCTTGACATCTTGGTATGTTCAAAAAACTATTTGGCTCTACTGCAAAACGCCTGACATTTATTTTGCATAATAGAATCCATCTTGTGTCTGCAGTTGTACTCTGTACTCTGTTTTTGGTTTAGTGCCTTAGAAATTGGTATGCCTTGAAAATGAGTGGGCAGATTGAGGGCAAGGTTCTCAAGACAAACTATAGGTTTTGTTGGTCTGTCTTTTTTGGTTCATTGGATGTGAATGGAAGGGGCTTGACTTTCAGAAAAAATCAAATGACTGACCTGTGAAATTTATATTCCTTTTATGTCATGCCTGATCAAGCACCCAAAATAACCTTTAACAATCACTTTTGAAACTCTTGCTCAAGGGGGTACCCACCAACATATTGCCTTATCTTAAGCATATAGAGTAGCTTTTGCACCATAAAAATGTGTATGTGTGTGTATATGTGTGCATGTGTGTATATATGTGTTTTTCTCCTTTTAGCCATAGCAGAGAGTGAGATAATTGTAATCACATTTTTTAAACCAGCAAGGAATCTGAGAAGACTATTCTTTCAATTTATTTTATAAGTTGAGGCTTTTAAACCAACAGTTTTCCCTGTCCAAAAGTTGGAAAGGTGTAGAAGTGTCACTTGCTGCCTTGGGTCATGGGACTTCTTTTCATATAAGACCTTCCACTGAAATACTAGAAATCTCTTGAAGCAAAGCAGAGCTCCAAGAATAGAGGCAGCTTTACATTCTTCTTTTAACTTACTCTTTCATTGATGTGTTTCTTAAAATAACTGTCTTGCTTCTGCACTAAAGATGAAGGCAGTAGGTATGAAAGCAGACTTCACAAGTCAGAAATAGAAGGCTTTCATTCTGAATTCCTTTGCTTCTGTGCATTTTCCAGAATCCAATTTAATCCATTTTGCACTTGATTCTTTTCACCACTCTGATAATAGGAATCAGACTGTTTAGTTCTAACTATCTGTTTTGAATAATTTTCATCACTGCTAACTGGAGTAGCCAATTTAGGAGTTGTACAAGAAAAAATGGATTATATCCACAAAATTCCTTATTACCAGCTCCCATATTAAAACTTCTGGCTCAGCTCACACCTTTTTATCACTCTCCTGTGAAGGCATGATTGGTCATTGGATTATTCAATAACCTAGCAGTTCTGAGACACAATAAATTTATCTAAAGTAAAAGAACTGGTGCTGCATAGCTTTCTGAAGAGTTGCTTTCAAGTTCATTGTTCAAGGTACTTTGCTAGAAATGTTTTACTGGAAATAAAGACCACAAATGTAAATAAAAGCCACTTTCAAGGAAAATGCATGGGGAAGAGTCTGCATTAGATCAGATTAGCAGTGATTACCTTTGTAAGACGGTTTCCAGAGAGATGGCTTTCTCTCTGGAAGTCACTCAGGGCTATGTTTAGGATGATGAATTGCTGTTACTTGTCTCTGATCACAGAAGCCACTTTTAAGTGGTACTTGCTGAGTTACAATGTTTGGCTGTTTGCCTCTCATGTTCATGACATTGAGCACTTTTAGAAACTACAGTACAAATGGGACTAGAGAAAGACAAATATATTTAAATATTCAGATAAGAGATCTCTTGCTCTTTGCTTATAGGAAGGCTAATAGGAATAAGACTTTAATAGTTAAGCTGTCCCTGAGTAAATGAGAAGGAAAGAAGGAAAAAAAAAAAAAAAAGAACCAGTTGGACAGGAAAAATTTTGATTTTCCTTTTGGTTTTGGAGGTAACAACATTTCCTAATTCAAGATTCCTTAAAGAAAGTAACTTCTGAAAAAAGTATTAATCCTCAAGTGCATGTAGCTCATTCATGTCTTGGTCTTTCTAGATGCTCGGTGTGTGAAGCTCCTGCTATGGTAATAGCAGTTCACAGTCAAACAATTCAAATCCCACCATGTCCTGAAGGCTGGAGTTCACTTTGGATTGGTTACTCCTTTGTCATGGTAAGTCCACTGGGTCTACTCTGAGGTAAGAAAATAATTTGTTTCAGGCCTTTGATCTGCATTCCTGCTGGGAAAGTTATTATCTGACTATGTCACTTCAGGTCTTAGGAGGGCAGTAGACCTCTACCCTTTCTGGTGACTTTAAAAAGGTTTTGGCTAATTACTAAATGAGAATAATGGAAAAATAATTAGTTGTTCACTTTTTAGGAAGTGCACATAGCTTGCTCTCTTGTTTGCAGCTCCAGCACAGGATCCAAGTGCTGAATAAATGAGAAAATAAGCAGAATTTTTCATTGTCCTTCTACATCTATGTTGCAGTAGCTTCCTAGAGTGGTAACGTTATCAGTGCCTTTCTTCTTCCCATTTTTTGATGAATAAGCCTTCAGTGTTCAAGTGTCATTTTTGACCTTTTTTCCGGTTTCTTCAGCTGTATTTATACTAGTAAAGTAAATAGGGCCAAGAAGTGGCCTTGAAGAGCCACTCTGTAGTCCTCCACAGTGGTTAGTTGTTAACATGCTTCCTATCATGCTCAGACCTTTTATCAACAGCCGCTCTCCCAGGCAAGGTCTGGGCATGGTCTGAGAACCAGCATGGATCCAGAGCTGTTAGCACTCGGCAGGGGGAGAGAGGCCACTGTGACATGGGGCAGGAGTTGGATTAAGCTACTCAGATATAAACCATTACCAGTCTGTTTGCCTTCTGGGCCAGAGAACTGGCCCTGGCCTGTTGCTAGCATAGAGATAGCTTGTTGCTAGCATAGAGATACCATCAGTCCTGAAGGATTTCTGTGCATACTACTTCCCTGAAGTTGATGTTGCTGGTGTGTTGTGCTGCCGTTAAGTGAGAGAACCCAGTGCCACCTCTGGAGCCCTTCAGCTCCAGTTTCCTGCTCCTTCTTGAACGGAGGGACCAAACAGCAGATGGACACAACAGAGTACAAGGAGAGGCATGTGAAGAAATACTTGTGCAAGAGAGTTAATAGATGTTGTAGGAGAAGAGGTAAAGAGTCCCTCTCTGACTGATGCTTTTGCATTTTTCTAGCACACCAGTGCTGGTGCAGAGGGTTCTGGCCAGGCCCTGGCGTCTCCTGGTTCCTGCCTAGAGGAGTTTCGCAGCGCTCCCTTCATTGAATGCCATGGCCGGGGCACCTGCAATTATTATGCAAATGCTTACAGCTTCTGGCTTGCCACTATAGAGAGGAATGAGATGTTCAAGTAAGTTCATGATTTATTTATTGGTATTTGAGACTCAGTCAAGCCTTGTCACTGGATAAGAGAAATATTGTTTGAATGTAATACATGGTTCAAGTATTGACTGTGCCCCAGCTTGGTTAGTATACACAATTAATGATTTTCATAACAAAAAGAGAAAAATTCCAATACCTTTTGGAGGAATTAATGAATATATCTTCCATTAGTGTTTAGAATATGTCATTTCTACCTGGTATTTTGCTTTTCAGAATAATCTAACAATGGTTACATTTCCACTGTGTTTGATTATATTCACTGAGTCATAACTGGGATAGGCTGATGTACTGCTTGAAATTAAGTTAGAATATAACATTCCTCCTCATGGATGTTGACACATAATAGAACCACTTGAAATTAGTGCAGGTGTTGAACTAAGTGAGCTGAACAATTATTTACCTTTCCCTAATGCTGGAGGAAGTATGTCTGAATAAAATGCAACTGAAGGCAGAAGCCTTAGGCATTTCTTCAGTCCTGCTGAGGTTCTAATTTCAGGAATTAAGGGGTAGTAGGCTTTGTTCTGCTCTCCTGCACATAATCATTTCCCAACACAATCTAATTTGTTCCATATGAATTTTACTAATACTTTAGCATATAGACCGGTTCCCAGGTCCGCATAGCTTACCTGATTAGCCGGCATTCCTCTGGAGCGCAGGCAAGCGTCCTCTTCCACTGCAGGCCAGGCTGCCGCTCCTGGTACCGTTCATCTGGTACACTTCCTCTCTTAATGTCTTCTAGATCTGTCAGTGCTCCTTAGCCTGTCTCACTCAAAATGAAGCAGGTTGTTTACCCAGATTTGACTGTTTGTCTATGAGATGGTTGGCAACTGAGTAGGTAGAAGAATTGAGCACCGGGACTGATTATCACTGGGGCTGTGATAATCTCATCAACCAGAAAAGCGACTACTGAAAGAGCCCGTTTGCCAACCCTGGGGTAAGCACTGGCTCCCTAGGAAAGGGGAAAGCTGGTCAGAGTAACATTTAGAGGAGGCACCACTACAGTTTGTATTCTTTGAGTCCTACCCAGATACCTGTCAACTTCACACCCTTTTCTGGCTACAAACTGTATCTCAAATTAATAAAATAATCAGAGATTGTGGACCTGCCCTACTATCCTAATTCACAAATACTCTTCAGTTTGCTATAAACTCATAATCTTTTTTAAAGAAAAGCGTTAAATGTAAGCACACTTTTATCTGAAAATGCTTTATAAGGAGTAACTCCTTATGATACGTTGGATACTAAAGATTTTGGTTTGTCTTTCTATACAATACCACATAATTTCCGTTGCTTATTTCTCATTTTTCTGTAAAGTCACAAGAGTTAGCAGAAACTCACGAACAGTCAAATGTCTTTGATTTCTTTGATGAAATTTTTTTTACTGCCCAAATTCCAGCATATTTTCAAACTGCTGATTAAACAGGTAGTTTCTTCTAGTTAAGAAACTGTTCGGCCTCGTAGCAGAACTGAATTCTGAAGTAACTGGAAGTGGATGATGTTTGAAACTAATCTTGTGATAGTTTGTGACCAAACTCGAAAGCAAATATGCATTGGAGAACTTAGGAACGCCTTGATTCAGCCCAGCTTAAAGAGGCACTTCACTGCGTGCAAAGTTTGTCTTGTCAATTATAAACCTGAAAACTGTTTGTAACAACAGTTGTTAATGGATCTTTTATTTGTATTTGACAGGAAACCGACTCCCTCAACTTTAAAAGCAGGGGATCTGCGCTCAAACGTTAGCCGTTGTCAAGTCTGTATGAGAAAAACATAATGACTTTTGAATTTCGACTAATTTCACACAATATGGTGCTATTCTTTTAACAGCAATGAAGCCTAGACATGTATCATATGTACCTCATTGTTGTCCAATATGAAAACAGTAAAGTGCCTTTTAGGAACTTGCATAACTAACACACACTGCTTTACTGGCCCTGTCCTTGCTGAAGAAGAAAAGAGACAACAAAAATAAGCTTCAAATGTTGACATGCCAAATGGCACTTTTGATCAAAATACATGTATTTTTTATATAAATGCAATGCACTGATAGAATAAAAAGTCAGCATTTATCCAGAAAAAATGCAAAGGTGCTAGGAGGTATGCAGTTCTGCCTTATACTGTTTGACCCCCCTTTCTCATTCTTGTATTATATATTTAGATTCATTTTTCTTCCCCAGATAAGTTTGTTGTTACCGTTATCTCGGTGTCTCAAAATCCCAGACTGGGTATGTACTTATTGTTCCTGTACAAAGCAATACTAATGTAAAAAAGAGTTTTGGGATTACAGACTGTGGTTTAGCAACACATAACCAACCATCTTTTCACAACATAGAGTGCCATCCTGCAAACCTTTGCTTCTGTTTGTAGTCTTTAGTGCTGTTGGTTTTAACGGGACTACATCTGGAAGAGATTGTCAAATTGGTTTCCCAAATAGGCAAGTAAGTGTTTCTGCTATGTTGGTACTATGCAGCTTCTTTATGCAGTAGAACAAACTTTCCTGTGGAATAAAGAATGATCCAGCAATGGTCAAGAAAAAAAAATATATATAAATATTTTAGTAATTTATATAGATATCAACCATTAGGCAAATCAAGCTCTGAGTTTATAATTTCAAAAAGAAGCTTACAAAAGTTTTCTTCAGTGTCATGAATTAGATGTTAAATGCCAAAGCATGATGTGAAATGTTCATTTTACATAGGCCATTTCAATACTGAAGTTGCAGAGACTGAACCCAGGTTAATAGCTATTTGTGTTTATTATAGTAAATCCTGCTTTGAGCTTATAGTCTTTATTCTGTATTTAATATTTTTCAGGGTTTTAAACACTACTCACACACTGAATGACTTGATTTTGAAAAGTATAAGGCCTTAATTTTGTTAATGTTGTGCCAAAAATTTCTTCAAAGTGGCCTCAGAAATATTTCTAAAGAATTTCTATGCAATACCATTGTTTGAGCACATCTGTGTCCAAAAGTGTTGTATAGACTATTGCCATGCAAATACCAAAAGATTTTTGCAAATTCCAAGGCCTTTGTGTAATTTCTTACATGTGTATTTCTTAAGAAGTCAAGTTTGTAATAAAACTATTTGTGTAAAAAAAAAAAAAAAAACCAAAAAAAAACCACAGAAGAAAATAAGATGGTTTTAATAATTTGTTATTAGCATTCATTTACAGCAATGAATTAATTTTTAATAAGCCACCAATAAATGCACAAGCTTGATGCAATCCTAGATGATTTTTGTTTTGCACATCTTTCAGATGTACAAAGCATCTTCAAAAGGGGAAAACAAGAGACTGTATATTGACACCTCTGTTGATACCTTGTAGGAACTGGTACTGATAGACAAAACATGGCTTATGCATCTATTACTGAAATATGTTTGATGTGAACATGTTACAAAAATCTGCTGACTTCACCTTAGCTCATGAGAAGCAATCAGGTTATACACATTTTTCACTTTTCCCTTTAATTTGTCATGCCCAAACCAGGACTGAATTATACAGGATAAAAATTAAAATATCTCATATAATTTTGCTTGTCACTGGGCAAGGTGAATCTTGGCTCTGGTTGTCTGAAGAGGAAATGGGCCGTGATATCTTCTTCCTTGGCAAAAGCACGTAATTTGTTAATGTTTCATGTTGTTTTTTTTCCAAATTTGTGAAGAGGCTGCTGCTGTTTGGAACTCACTTTGACTTAAAACCCTTGAGGACATGGGCTGGCCAAATGACTGAGGGCCCCTCAACAGAAATTGGCCATTTCCTTTAGCGCTGATTCTTAACTCTCCTGGCAGTTTTGACAGAAGATCATTTTATTTATAAATGACCAGTCCTCACAAAAGTCCCTCACCAGCCTGTAAAATACAAGCATGTGGTTATGTCTAATCAGCTTGACACAGGGTTTTCCAAAGTGCCACTTGTTCAGAAGATGAGGAGAAGACTACAGGGTGATTCCTTGTAGGAAGCATTAAGCAAGCATTCAGCCTTCTCTAACTCAGAGGATCCAAGCTGCTGCTCAGACTTTTTAATTGCACTCTAGAGCTTATCTCTAGGGGTTTAATTTGCTTGGTTCGAATTGTCTCACAACTGCCAGACAGTTGTATTTATAAAGCCCTGCATGCATGTTTAAATCAAACCTGTGCATAAGAATACAACTACTTTTGCTAGTGAAGGGACTGCTCACTCCAGCGGGGTGTGTAGGGACTTGTGTTTTCTCAACTAAGAGCATGTTGGTAACAAGGTCCTTCTTTGAAAATTTTCAAAACCCAGTTGAACTATAGTTTGATGTCTTACTTATCTAGTAGTAATTATTTATTCCATTACCTCCAGCTCAAAAAATGGCCTAAGCTGTTGTCATGCTAAAGATGCTATTTCTACTTAAGTCAGTGAGTAAACTTTTCGGTGGTTATTGAATACCAATCAGATCTACTGAAAATGTTGTAAATGCTAGATTTCGATGCCCTGGATGAGGAAGAGCCCATGCAGTAAAGCAGAAAAGAAGTGTGAAACACTTTCTTGCTTTCCAAACTCTGGAAGTGCCCCATATTCAATCATTTATGGCCAGCATTGTTGCTACAGTACAGTTCATTGTGTGAACAGGCAACTGCAAACATCATGTGTTAAAATTGTCTTGCATAAGCTTAAATTTCAAGAGAAAGCTTTCCTAAAGAAGTACGGCTTGTTTTGTAGGCCTGTTTTTGAATGCAGTACTTGAAGAGTAACTTTCATGACCCCAATAAATACATTTCGAAAACAGCAGGTGGTGCCCTTGCTCTCTTTATGGTAAGATCGGTACTAACAACTTCGCACTAAGGAGTGCCTTGTACTCTAACCCGCTAAGATGTAAAGCAGCCTGACAGTTCTCTGTCTTCCCAAGACTCTGTCTCTGGTCTGACATGCTCTAGTCACCAGCGGTTTTCCTTCTGAAATAGGAACAGAGTAGTCTTCAGTAAAAATAAAATAAAAAAATCTATACATAGACAAAATAAAAATAGAATATAATTAAATAATCCAATATGTCTTTTGAAACAAATGATCTCTTAGCCTGTGTGTCTTTTCTGATAGATGTACATTCAGTTTATATCTGTTATCTTTTTCATAGTGGTAACTTCCTTGATGAAATACACTTTTTAGTATGAAACAGAACTCTTGAGAACAATATCCCCATACTGGGCTCCCTGAGAAGCGATTTTATTAAAGCCATACCTTATTATGACCAAAACCGTAAAGCTGCATGGCTTTTTGAGAATTCCTTTCCTACCTTTCACGTTTTACAAATCCTGAGTAACCCGCGCTAACTACACAAGGTGGAACACAGATGTGCAAAACATGGGGCTGGGCACATGGGTCCCAGAGCGTCCAGTAAACTTAGTAAACAGAAAATACGGCACCTGGCACAAAGACAGACTCCTGGCAATTGGAAATCACAACTGTCCTGGTGTCTGCCTGTATCTCCTCCATCCCTCGCTGTAATGGTGGTGTCTGGCAGTGCCTGCGCTCAGGAAGAGTCCGCAGCATTCTTCCTGAGGCTGTGTCAGATCTTCCTCTCTTTGCTCCTCACATAGCCGCAGCGATGTGCTGCCCACTGCATTTCTACCTCTTCATGCACAGATGATCTTCACATTCTGAATGAGATAACATGGTGAGAACGTGAGAGACCAGCGTTGATCCTTAAATGCATACATCAGGCTCAGGCTGATGCTGAGATCAGTGATGCTCTGCGATATAATTAATCATTATTAAGAAAAGCATCCAGTGGCCATGTGGAAACATTCAGCCTCTCTGTTTTCAGACTGAGGTAAGAGCGTAGAGAGAAAGAAATCACTCCACCCATCCACTAGTTATAGTATAGTTTATTTAGTATGAATGTGATATGAATTGTGAACTTGCAATATTGAGGGTGTCTGTACAGCATCGTTATAAATAAAAAAACAACATGCAAACTTACTTCTGTCACTAACAACTGAGCAAGAAGCACCACATGTTACTTGTGAAAGATGTACTAACAGCCAAAAAAAATTCAAAAGATAATTTCCTGGAAGTATACATTTTTTAAACAACTCCCTTCAGAGTGTCAGAAGGAAATCGTTCCAAAAAACGCAAGGAGAGGCTGCGTGGTTTTGGTTATTTCTCTCTAGCCAACAATATGCTTGTTGTGTTGCTTGAGGCGTTAATAGCTGTGGGAGGATAAATCACTACTACTTTTCATGACCTCAGAAATGCTTCCTATGGTAAAGATATCTCACCCGGCCAGGTTCACTGACACTCCCTTCCGTCTCCAGCTCCCACTGTAAGACGATGTTATTCTCCGCTGAATATTCTTATTTACATTTCAGTGTTGGTTTCTAAAGAGATATTCCTTTGCAACTTCTTATTGTCTTCAAACCAAAGAGAACAGAGTGCTTCTTTTATGTAAACAATCCAAAGATTTAGAAATGTCTGAATCTTTTAGTTTTACATATGTTAGAGAGCTGCCTTCATTTTCCTCTGGCTATATGCAGTCAGCTATATTTATTATAATTGCCATGCAGAGGACAGAAGACTTGACAGAGTGAAAGTTGTAGATGGAACAGGATCATTTGATGCTCTGTCAACTCCTGTCTCGCCTAAGAAAACATGTTACATTTCATGCAGAATTGTGGCAGGCTTCATTTGTCATCTCAGCTCCATGAAGTGTGATTTACACTGTAGTAAATAAGCACGTAAAATGGCCTGGGCAGGGGAGAAAGTCCTTGTAAAACAGTTTAAAGAGCGTTGATCAAACCTTTTTATTATTATTCTTAACGCACAGCTTTTAGACTCGTGTCACTCACTGTGTGCTTTCTCTAGAACTTTCCTCTCGGGCTCACACCAAAGTGGTTATTTCTCACCATCGGTTCCTGGAAGAGGTTCAAAGTGGAGAGTGCTAGCACATGCCCAGTGCTGTCTCCTGCCAAAGCTTTTGTTATCTTGGTGGGCATAGTAGCTGGCAGTGGAAGATGTTCCCCTCTTCCTATTTCCTCTAAATAATTATAGCAACATTTTTTCCAGCCTAATTTTGGACATGAACCTGTTCGTGAGATGTGATCAAAGTGGGAACCGAATCATAGGAAGCTGAAATGCAACCACATGAATCACATGGCAAGAATTGTTTCTCTGTGCCACTTTCAAAAATGTATCTGGGAATCCCCACCCTGGCTGTGATGCTCAGATGCTGATTCCTAGGGCAGTCTCAGTGAGTATTGTTTTATAGTTACACTGAGATCTACCTCCTGTTATTGTAGCACAGAAGATGTGTTGCAGCATCTGCGGGAACTCTGATGGGTAAGAAGGTGAGTGCCAGACAGAAGTGAATGAAGACTTCGGGTAGCTCAACAGGCACATCTACAAATGAAATGACTGTTTGCTTTCATTTCCACGTAGACTGACTACAGCTTTTCCACAGATTTTTTGACCACAGATTTTTTGACCAGTAATTGGGAACTGTCAACCGCCTCTGTTTAAAGCTAATCCCATCCGGGCCTTTTAGCATTGTCTCTGAACTAAGGAAAGGACCTAGCCCAGGGCAGTGAAAGATACACCCTGCCTGATTCTCAGCACTCCCTTTGCCAATAAAAAACACACAGGAAAGAAAAGAAGTGCTGGCATTCCAATAAAAATACACTGCAGCTCTCCTCCTCTTCTGTTCAAAGGCAAATCTTACTTCAGGGAAAGATGGTGAACTCTCTAAAACAGGAAGGAAAAATCTGAAATGGAAATTTGAGAAAATATTCTCTAGATGATACATTTGCATTATACCAAGAGTTACTCAGAGTAAGAAAGACAATATCTGAAATTCTAGAATCACCTACAGTTATGAGAGAATTTGAGGGATTCCCCATAAAGATGGGGATTTTTTAACAGGAAAGGTACAGAAGTTATGAAGGCCAAATTGAAATAAATACAGAAATTGCACTGTTGAGTAGACTCTCCTGAACGCAACCTTACACATTTGAAATAAAAATCATATTCAGATCCCAAAGATTACTGCGAATGCAAGTGGTGCAAATCAGAAGCGCAGCGTTTCCTAGAGGAAGGCACCGTGACCTGGGGATCGCAGGAGAATAACTGGGATTCTGCTCCGATGGGGTGCTTTGCAGCTTACAGCCACTCAGGGAACTGACCTCAAAAATTGAGTAGGTCCTACTAGTCAAAGCCTGAGATTGTCTGACAGGACGTTTGTGAAGAGGATCTGGAAGCTGTGGCCAAGCACTTGATTCACTGCTATGAAAAATATGAGCTCTTCCGTGTAGCTTTAGTACCAACACATTTTTTGGTATGCTTTGTCCTGATCTATCGTAATCAGAGAAATCTAGCCAACACATGTATATTAATAACTATTAGCAAGAAGTAGATTTCTTTCCAGAAACACACAGTACAGTGGAAATTTTTAAACTTTTTCTCCTCTTTTTCAGGCAAATTGCAGAGAATCGCAGAGACAGAAATTTTGTAGTTGTTTGTTTGCTCTTGCAAGGCACTGAACATGACCCCTCAGGAATGTGTAGGAGAGGAAATGAAAAGCAGACGTGGGAAGCTGAAAAAGCAGCACTTCTCCTCTATCATTAAGTATATAATAAGGTAGATTACATCAGTTGTTGGCCTAGTCTCCCTGGTGAACAGGTGTCATAGATACAGCACCATCTAATCAAATATTAACTCATCATGTGGCAGCAAGTATGAGGAAGGGGAACGTGTAAGATCATCTACCTCCTTTCACATGCGGCCAACTCTTCTGTGAGGCACTGAGGTCCAGTAAAGGACATTCTTGTCATTCTTATGGAGTGAATCTGATTTTATATAGTTGCCTAGACTTGCGACAATCAATGTTTATCTGCTTCCTATGACAAAAGTACAGCGGGTACTAACATATGAACAGCCACAAATGCAGACAAAGGGTTATGTTTATGTACATGGCTATAAAGTAAACCCATAGCAGTTTAGTAGTAATTATCTTGAACCATTACTTAAACTGTTATACAAGATTTTTGATTCATATATTTCTAGGTTGTTTACAATTGGAAATAAATGCCATTTTTCCCATTTTACAAGCAGGGAAAATGGAAATGAAATTACATGCAGTTAGTTAGAAAAGCAGTCAGTCCTTAACTCCCGGACCAGGTCTGTCCCTGCTGGATCATGGTCTGCCCCAAAGTGTCTGGCACTCCTGAACAGTGATGAGAAAAAGAAATACTTGTTTAGCTTTTGAATATTCCACTGCACTTGTTATAATTTTTACTTTATCCAACCTTATACAGAATCGAAAGAATTGCAGTAGTTTTAAAATGACAGCTGGATTGGATATGTGGGTATTGTGTATAAGATGTCGAATAACATGAAAGGAGGCACCTGATGAGAGCTGCTTCCTGTCTTCTCAGTCACTTTCCTGGAGGAGAAGAAAATCCATAAAGTATGGTATTCCAAGTAGAGCCTCTGAAGAGAACTAATGATAGATTAAATAAGGGAAGAAATTTTTTTCAGGAAAGACAGCATATCACTTAGGCTCTTTTTCTTTGGGCTCCAGGAAGAGTCAGTATAGAAGGAGAAATGACGGCTGGGAGAGGATGTTCTGGATGACCAGGTACCCTGACATGTAGACTCTTACAAGTGTCCTCCTGATCCGTCCTAGCTGTCCTTTTTCCAAGATCAGTAGTCTAAAACTCCTCCACACAGTTTCAAGGAGGGGGCTAAAGACTTCCTGTTTAACAGAGAAGGGACTTAGTAAATTAGGTGTAAATTGACTATAAAATAATTCAGCCTGAAGAAGCTTTGGAGCCGTTGTTTCAATAACAATGTAGGTGCAAAAAAATGTTAAGTGTTAAGGCCTGACAAATTTGCATAGTTATTTAGTGGGATTGCCTGAACTGGCAAGACTGAAGAACTAAGACGCTTTCCATCCCAAGCTTGTTAGCACTTACTGAAAAAGAAATGCACAATATATATATAAATATAAATATATAATCAACAGATATTTTATATATATTTTACATCTAAGAACTATTATCCCATAACCTGTACTACTTGTCCAAAACATTATTACAATTCAGCGGAGAAGTCCTGCTCTGTAGCTTTTAATTACTCAATGAAGGTGGGAGATGTGCCAAGAGCTGGAGAGATCTCGGTGCAAATTTTAGCTCTGACTCAGCTCCACCTTGAACGGAGATACAGGTGCAGACTGTTCCCTCTCCACCCCGCTTGCTTTTGGGAAGAAGCCCAGAGGCACAGGAAAGGGCGGACAAGCTGGCAGTGAGCTCCAGCAGGTTCATGATGTGGGCAGGCAGTGAGGTGGGACTGGCAGGTGCATCACGGGGTAAATTCGCGCTGGGGTTGGGACACGGCCAAGGTGCATGGCCTACAAACACAACAGCTGCCCCACCGTGCCAATACAGCTGGTATCATCCCACTCTGCTTCTGCTCAAGTCAACGTTACTCCATGGGATCTGAGCTGGTGAAGCTTGAGCACCTTGAAAAATCCCTTGTGATGTATTTAAAAAGAAGGTTAAAAACAAGCACCGCTAGGCCACCTGTAGATGATAAAGCCTTGTCATTTATTTGAGATTAATGGAGGATGTCTCTTTGGGTTCTGTGTTGTATCACCTTCAACATCTTTTGGATACCTTAATGTGACAAAGCCAGTGACAGGAGGCAGTCTTCTTGAACTCTCACTTCGGGAAAGCAGACCAGTAAGAGCTTGTCATCAGTTTTTATTAACACTAAATATTTTAGCAAGCTCTTGCCATTTTAAGTATTGTGGGGAAAACAAAGCAGTCATCTGCCTCCTCTAGCAATTTTCATAGCTCATGAGACTAATCGTTCCTGTCAGGTAGCTGGATAGCTTTTTCATTCTTTATAGCTGACAGCCTTTTTGCATTTGCTATTGAAAGCACAGGCTTCAGCCTCATGCTACAAAGACTACCCTACATATTTTAATCACTTCCTAGAATCACTCACCTTTTGAAAGAGGCACAGCACTGCACTGCAAAGCACAGAAAGGACAGCATTGAGCCTACCGGATTCTTACTCTCCGGAGGATTTGTTGGCAGAAGTGTAATGCTCTCAGTGAAAGGCATTGAGAACAGGCTCCGGTCTGATCTTGGTGAACTTGTGATCCTTACTTTTATTTCATCCTCAGCGTGTGCTGTGAGGTGATCTAGATTTTTTTTTTTTTTTTTTAATAGCTATATTATTGGTGGGTCCTGGAGGGCTTGTTACAGAAAAAGAAATACAGAATAGGAATATTCTCTTGGGTTTTTTTTAAGGAGAAGTGGAGACTCACTACCAGCAGAGAGATTCTGCTGCAGTAAACTTGCACTGGTGGGACAAGTTTAAGCACTTAATCCTTTTGCTGCTCCTGTTATAACAATTCCTAGAACATGGCAACACTAACAGGATGTTTTTCATAGAGATTAAAAAGGATTATTCATTTTAGTGACTCATCTCCAGCCAGCCCATTGTCGAAAGCTGTGGCTGATTGTACAAACAGTGTGTTTTCCAGATGAAAGGGAAGCAAACTGAAGAGACCTGTTCCTTTTCAGCCACCATCTCTTCTGACCTTTGCTGTTATCAATATAACAGTTAAAAACCCCAGCAAAGTCTAGTTCTCTTCAGCGTGTCCCGTGTGTTTGCCCAAGCATCTGTCCTTTACCTCTACAGACATTCAGAGACGAGCACCACAACATCATGTAGTATCTACCCCTCTGGTTTGTTTCAGAGCGGTGTAATATCTGTGTGTCAATATTAGGGGCACATCCTCATCTGGTCCTGCTTAGAAGTTAATTCTGGGAACAATAGGCCCAGGAATATTTCCTGCAACAAAAGAAATCCTCTTTTGACAAGGTAACGAGAGCAGCTGGGTGGAAGCACAAGAGCAAGTAAATTGCTCCACAAAAAGATGCAAATGTATCTTGCTTTCTTACGGTAAGTCAGGAATTGTGGTGCCGAGTAAGGGTCTCTACTCTCATGTTCCTCTACTACATAAACACAAAGTCTGCCCCTTTTCTAAGAGCAAACTATAAACTTCTGATTTAATTAATTTTGTGTCCTCTTAGTCTGCTTGGAAAAAGTTTAAATACCAAGGACAAGCAACAAAAGCCTTTACTTTAAAAAAATACAGCCTAGCTTGGAGTGTCCCTTTTAATATTAACTTTCCTGGCACAATTAAACAGCTTCTTACCTTTTGCTTATCACCAAGGATTTCTCTGTGGAAAGCTTGCCATGTAAATTTTTTCGTATGTGGGAAAGTTGATTTGCTTTCTAAGAACTACTTTTAATCTTTCTGGTTTGTAGCTCTTCTTCTGGCTTGTTACCTACTACTTTATGGATGCGAATTGCCAGAAGTCTTTTGAAGTATGACAGCTCCATACATTCGAGATAATTTTTTGGGATCTGTTCTCTAAATAAATAATTGTACCCAGTAACAAAAGTAATTTTCTTACATTGTAAACGAAATGGACTTCAGTTAAACATCATGGAGCAAAAATTGCTTGGATGAATGATTTTCCTGTGAGGCAGGAAATATATGTTCTCTTGACATCATTGACACGGTACATACTGCCATCTGGGTGTCCTGAGAAAGCACCTGGCTTGCTTCCATACCTGCTGCTCTTGTCCTTTCTTAGTGGCCACATCAATGTGCACTATAAACACAAAAATGTCATCAAATGCCAAGCTTTCAACCTTACATAATGCCATTTGCTCCGGGCTTTTGCAATGTGATTGATCATCCCTGTTTCGCAGGTGGAGGAGCTGAGGCAAAGATGCCCGCGAGCCATGGGCTGCGAGTAGAGCTGGAGCCCGACTTCTTCACACGCTCAGTGCCTACTCTGAGGTCATGTCCACACCCGCTGCTGTCATTGTGTCCAAAATTACTGCCAATTACCCCCTGTATAAAAATATTCCTTCTGAAATGTTGAAGCATCTTAAGAAACCATATGATAATATGACATTTATATAACGATTCGCGCTGCAGTACTGACCCAAAATCAATCATAGCTAACGTTAAAGGCACATTTTCTGCTCCACTTTCTTCCTCTGTGCCTAGGTAGCTTAATGCTGGTGAAGTGCCTGATTTTACACGTGATTTGATATGTGTCTATGTGTAGGTCACTAAGAGTACATTAGGAATTCAGTGACATTTGTCATTCAAACTATCACATTGACCAAGCCACTGCGAGCGTTAATTATTTCACAAGTGACTGCGCTCAGTTATGTGTCTCAGGCTGGCGTATTGCCCAAGAAGGGTGATTTCTTTTAATGAGTCAAATTTTTCTTTCCACACTAGTACCCTGTTAGATGCGATAGTGGTCCTCAGATACTTTCAGAGTAATGTGAAGACATGTTGCGTAACAAACAAAAAGAGGTTAAAATTGCAAACTGCTAGCTGTCCTATGTTTTCTTTCTTTGTGGCAGACTGCTGAGGTTCCTGCTACCCTGTTCACTCTTTCAGGAATTGAAAAGCAAGAAGCTATTTCATTGCCCACAGGAACTCAAGGGGGGTTGTATTATAGTCAAGTAGCAAGAAGTCGGTTCAATTGGTGCCATTGCCAGGAAGCTCACAGTATAGTTTAAGTCTTTGTCATGAATCCATGAAGTTTTTTCTTACCATAGGCTGAAGCGAGAACTGTAAACTGTACTAGAATTAATATAATTTAGTAATGTATTATAGATAGAGCAAACAGGATTTTTCTAGAATTTAGGAACAAATTGTCTGTAGACTACTGCTGATGGCTTAATCTCCGTTTCATTCTGTGAACAATAGGACATATGGCCAGCTGGGGTTTACTAGATACTTCCAAAGCATCGTTATTTCCAGTTAGAAACGCTATCCGCTGTGAAGTCAAATCCCCACTGTGGAGGCTGCTGAGCCTTTGCACTCTGCCAGAGTAAAGGCGCTACCCTGATCATATGCAGCCCAACTGGAGCCACGGCTATGACAGGAAACCGAGCAGAGACAGGGCAGCCTGGAAACTCTGTCCCTGGTCATTATGTTCATTGCTGCTATAAAAAGACTTCAGCCAATTATGAATTTTGTCAGAACATTCTAATACGGGTGGAAGGAGAAGGTCACTTTGAAAATAGCTCGTATTTGTTTGTCTGTCAATGCTCATAAGAAATTATACACATACACCAGATGCTAGACTGGCTGTGCCCTTTGTTCATAACACAGGCAATTAAAACAAAAAGAAGAATGTCCAAGTGGTATAGTTTTAATAATCCCAAAGATTAGCAACTAATCCCAAACCATAATGAATTTTCCATCAGCATGACTTGTAGGTCACTGTCACTATAAATCTAGTCCAATGAAGTTCATTACCCAAAGGAATACTCATGGACTGCAGATAAACAGAACCAAAGTCAGGGTCAGTGATGGAAAAAATAAAACTGATAAAACATTGCCCAGAAGGTGCTGTATTGACAACCTGTAGATGGCAGTGCACTCAACTCAACTACTACTCACACGCTCTGCAAGGAAAATACCCTTAAGGAGGTAAACATCCATCATCTTTTCCATTTACATGACTTTCTATTCCTTCTTTGTAATACCAAGTCTTAGTGCCACATGGCTACTAGATTCCTTGTCTTTAATCACAAATGTCCTTTGAATGACTGTTAGACATACTGAGTGAAAAGACTTGGGACTTCTGCTCAAGTACCTGAATTCTGGACAAAATAGTTCCACCTCTGTGACACTATAGAGAAAAAGATGTGTGAGAGGAGACATGTCCTTGAGAAAAGGGGAAGAAAAAATCCTCTGGGCTGAGCATGCCTTTGCTGAGTATGTTGTACGAGTGCTGCCAACGTAGCATAAAGTACCAAAAAAGTCAGTCCTAAATTGTTCTTCGTGACTCACAGGTACCTGAGGCCACAGCTCATGGAAGTCCGAGGTTCTGGTGCAGATGAAGTATCTTAAGTCCAAAACAGTGAATCAGAAGCCTTCTGCTCACAAGCCAGCTTATCTGGGAGGGAAGTGGAGTATAGAATCATAGAATCATTTTTGTTGGAAAACACCTTGAAGATCGTTGAGTACAATCGTAAACGTAGCACAGCCAAGTCCACCACTAAACCATGTCCCTAAGCACCACAACTACACGTCTTTTAAACACCTCCAGGGATGGTGACTCAGTCACTTCCCTGGGCAGCCTGTTCCAGTGCTTGACAACCCTTTCAGTGAAGAAACTGTTTCTAATACCCAGTCTAAACCTCCCCTGGCACAACTTGCGGCCATTTCCTCTTGCCCTATCACTTGTTACATGGGAGAAGAGACCAGCCCCCACCTGGTTACAACCTCCTTTCAGGGAGTTGTAGAGATCGATAAGGTCTTCCCTCAGCCTCCTCTTCTCCAGGCTAAACAACCCCAGTTCCTCAGCCACTCCTCANACTTTCTGAGGGTGCACTCAATCCAGACACCTCCCCAGATCATTGATAAAAATACTAAAGAGAACTGGCCCCAGTACTGAGCCCTGGGGGACACCACTTGTGACTGGTTGCCAACTGGATTTAACTCCATTCACCACAACTGCCTGGGCCCAGACATCCAGCCAGTTTTTTAGCCTGCAAAGCATATGCCCATCCAAGCCATGAGCAGCCAGCTTCTCCAGGAGAATGCTGTGGGAAACGGTGTCAAAGGCTTTACTGAAGTCCAGGTAGAAAACATCCACAGCCTTTCCTTCATCCACTGAGCAAGTCACTTTGTCATAAAAGCAGATGAGGTTCGTCAAATAGGACTTGCCTTTCATAAACCCATGCTGACTGGTCCTGATCACTTGGTTATCCTGTATATGTCGTGTGATGGCACTCAAGATGATCTGCTCATGTACATGGGATTACTTTAAGCCATGTTGTGTGTAAACACACTTAGGAAGCCATGACCTGAGTGAATGTCTGAAATGGTATGAAAAACATAGCCATGTGCACAAATGAACATTTGGCTCCATCTCCCACAATCCAAGTTAGGATGTTATAGCCTGGATGGGTGGACAACCAGATTAGTGAGAAACTAGTTGGATGGTCAGGCTCAGAAGGTCATGGTCAGTGGATCTTCTTCTGGAATATGCAACAGGGTAAGTACCTGCAGGATCTCTTGTGAGACCTGTGCTGTTTAATGTTGTTAGCAGTGACCTGGAGGATGTTGTGAAGCACAGTCTCATCAGGTTTGCAGATACTTGGGCAGCTGGCCAATACTTTTCATAGGAGGGCTGTCATTCAGAGGGACCTAGACAGGCTTGAGGGATGGGCCAACAGGAACTTCATGACATTTAAGAAACCAAATGCCAAGTGCTGTGCCTGGGAAGGAAGGGTCTCTTGCAATGATACAGGCTGGGGACAGGCTGTCCAAGGACCAACTCTGGGGAAGGGGCTCTGCAGCAGCCAGCTGGGCAGGAGCCGGCAGCGATCCCTGGCAGCAGAGACGGCCAGCAGCACCCAGGGCTGCATCAGCAGGAGCAGAGCCAGGAGCTCGGGGCAGGGGTTGTCCCCTCTGCCCAGCACTCGCTGTGAGACCACATCTGGGTACCGTGGCCAGTTTGGTGCCCCCCAGTGCAGAAAGACACGGAGAACCTGGAGCGAGTTCACCCCCGTGACGCTCAGGGCTGGAGGGGGTCCCTGTGAGCGGAGGGGGGGCTCCAGCCTGGGGCAGAGACGGCTTCGGGGGCACCTCACAGCCCCCCAGTGCCTACGGGGAGGGGAGGGAGAGGGGACAGCCGGGCCCGTCACAGCCGTGCGTGGCAGGGCAAGAGGGCACGGCAGGCGTGAACTGAAAGGAGAGGGGTTCAGGCTGGGCGCTGGCACCTCTCCCCGTGAGGACGGGCAGGCCGGGGGCAGGCAGAGGGACGGGCTGCCCAGGGAGGTCGGGCAGGCTCCATCCTCGGGGGGTTTCAAGACCCGGCTGGGCAAAGCCCTGAGCAACCTGCTCTGATCCCACAGCTGGTCCTGCTTGGAGCAGGGCTGCACAGGGGACATCCTGAGGTCTCTTCCAGCCTGAACTATTTTAGGATTCCATGATAATAACCAACAATATTAGACATAGGAACATGAAGAACATTTCTCCTGTTGTGATGCTATTCCCATCCAATTACGCACTGCTGATAAATCCTGGCTGTGGACAGTAACCCAGACCTGTGCATCTTGACCACTGGCATAAATTAGCGTACACTTTATTGACTCAAAAGTGTTTAAATAAAGCGGATTCTGCTGCTCATTTTTTACTGCAAATGGCAATTTTGTCAACAGAGTATTTCAATGCTTCTTCTCAAATACGGAACAAAGAACCAAATTAAGAGTTCTGCTTTTTTTTCCATCACTATTTACAGTTCACCACCAGTATCCTGTAATGGACCTGACCATGACTTAAAGAGTACCTTTTGTTTCTAATTTGTTCTTTTTTTAAAGCTCTGTTATCATTTTAAATTTTATTGGTCATTCACTGTGACTGGTGACATTTCACTGATTCACAGCTTCCGCTATCTCCTTCCTTTTTAAAGTTAAAACCTATAATCACTGACATTTTTCTTTCCTACTCAGATTCTAAATATTTATTTTGAGGGTTTCTTTATCACTCTGTATCTTTTTCTTTTTAATCCATTGCATTTTTCACGGTTGCTCAATCACAGTTTTTTATTTAGCATCCAAGAACTAGTTCTTAAACATTTTCTTCTGTGCTTTTTCAAAGCATTTCTCGCTGTATATATATGTTCCAGTCTATAATGTTGCCAATTAGTTTAAACATTTAAAAATGACTATTTTAAGCTTGATAAAATAAAATTCTGGCTAGTAGCAGTACTGTGGCCAAATAAATTTAGCCCGATCGTGATCATTAATATACAGGCAAGCATGACTATTCTAAATTGTCAGTGACTATTAATGCTTGTCCACCAAAATGAACTCTAATGTGGCAACTCTCTTATCATCACCTTACATGAATATTTTAAGGTGTCTGTAGTTGCTTTACCTAACTCTTCTTCCAGATGTAACTACTTGCAATTTTTCAAACTCCCATGAAAAAGGTCTAATTTCAATTATTTGTTGCCACCACCCGAAAAAAGTGAGGCCCTTTTTCTAACTGTTCCTAAGGTGGTTCCTACAATACAGCTAACACATGGACAAGGTGACCTCCATAAGTCCCTTCCAACCTTGACATACTAATTGTACCTGCGATTTCTCCTGCAGTACCTTCAATATCTACTTCGGTATTACCTGTGCTCACTGCTTCCAATTTTGTGCAACATCTACCCTATCATTTTTTAACTGCTTGTCACTGACTACATTGTCAATGGAAAATAAAAGCCCCTTGGAATATCAAAGACCCTTGAACCTGGACAGCATCATGGTTCATAGAAACGGGTCTCAGGTTCAGAAGCAGTATCTGACACAGTCAGTGGGATCCCATGGGCTCACTGCTTTAGACCACGGTGCTGGTGCCACAGCCTTCCTAAGACCCTGATTACCAATTACCTAATTTCCTTGCGAGCTAGGGAAGCTCTGATTTCTAGTTAAATGTAGAGCAGTGACCATGGCAAGACAGTAAATTGAACAAAGGAATGGAGAATATAGCAGTCTGAAGCATAAAAGTAATCTGTAAAGACCCTCCAAGTTTGATCTCACCCTTCTAACATATCCTTGGTTTGATGAGTGATACAGCACTGTGTTGTCATTCTTTCCTCAGCCTGATTTTCTTTTTCTTACAGAACTAGAGTCCAGGTTGCAAAACCCAGGGCTCCTTTCCTCGTCAGCTTTCTAGGAAAAAACATTGAAAGACAGTAACCATCATTCCTGTATGGAGACATGCCACGCTCTGATAGCCCACGATGTCTCTGCCAAACACCTGGGTTTTCCCACAAGGTGTGATGCCTTTGGTACCTTGCGGCTACTGCAGCTCACCGAGGAGGCTGCAACTCCTGCTCCCGCTGCAACTCCTGCTCCTGCTGCACTGCTCCGTGCTCGCTCCGCTGCTTCTGCACCCCCTCCCCATCAGCTGCTTCAACCCACAGGTTGAGAAATTGCATTCTCGGCATTTTTAAATGCTCCAGTAAGTAAAACCTAGCATGTGTAGTTAATCATTGATCTATACTTTTGTTAACTTATCGCTAGAGGTTCAGAATAAGAGACTCTAGAGTCTTCTGAGAAATAAAAAAGCAGGGGGAGGCAGGGAAAGGTGTGCTCGCTCCATTACTGACGACGTTCCAGTGACTGACACGTCACTGGGTGTAACCCACAGCAGCTATGGGAAATGCTATAATTTAAGGCCATTTCTCAGGGATTTTCCACTGGCTTCAGATCCTCCAGACTTATGAGCTCTACAGTTATTCCCCACTCTACCCTGGAAACTTCCGTACCAGGCTTGTGAAAACAGCTACCTGTTTTGGCCCTGACCTCTGAAGCTTGTGTAAATTCCCTAAATGCTGCTTGATTATTTGGGAATATGTGGGAGGGATGCTGGATCAGTCCATTCCAGTTTCTCACTTGTGTACATATGCGGCGCACGTGGATGCGTGTGGCTATGTGGCTGTAGCTTCAGCGGCTCTCAGATGCGGGACGCACCTGCGCCTCAGTGAGATAAGGCAGGTCCCCTTCAATAAGCTGATCTTTACGCTGTTGAGGGGAAAAATCGGTGGAGTGGGGTTAACAGAAAATGAGCTCTCCACCTGTGAATCATCCACGTGTGCTTCAGAGACTTCTAATTTTGCTGAACTTGTAATCAAGGTTGTGCAGATGCTTGTCATTTTGAGGAACTGGACAAATTGTGGTGGGCAAGGATCTGACGGGTGAGAAAAAGAGCTAAAAAATTTCAGATCGCAGTAAGAGTTACTTAGGGTGTTGTTATTTGTAGTAATGTGTACGGGCTAAGCCCATACCTTTGAGAGAATCACTGAGAAGCAGCTACCATCCAGCCACACAGTGTCATGTTTTGAATCAGATTTTGAAGTCAAATCTTGTGGGAAAGAGAAGGTTACCCTTGTACTGCAATCACGCATAAAAGAGAAATGCTTGTGTATAAATGCGGTATCCAACGTAAAGGAAATGCATGCAAACTGAAAACAAACAAGCCATCAGGTAAAATACTTCAAATGAAAACACACGTACTGCCTGCTTCATTTTGCTAAGTAACATAGGCTGAATCTTACCTGAAGGATGCACTTGTAAAGAGTGGATGCATTTTTAATGCATTTCCACCTCCTCTCATTCAGAAAGTGTACTCCTTTTTTTCTGCATTCTGACAGGAGGGAATGCCCCATATTCGGGCTCTGGTTCCCAGCTGAGCCCTGTATGCCCCTGTTGTGCAGTTCCGTGCTGCATCTCGTCGTCACGGAAAGGAGATGAAGCAGCAGCACAGAGATGATGCCTGGCAGCGACACCTTGCCGTGCCTCGGCGCTGTAAGTTGCAACAGAGCTGAGGAGTGGCTCTAAGCCCTGAATCCAACCAGCTGCCATAAAACAAAGCACTTTGTTGTCATTTAAATGCAGCACCTCTACATTTACGAGTTTTCCTGAAGACTTTTCCAGTACTGATGTGATCTGAAGGGAAGCTTCTACCACCCCTTTGGGCCTCTTTGCTTTCATATCCTAAATATGTGAGTTTCTTAGGACAAGGAATATTGGCCAAGTTTTAAATGACTCAGAGCAGGTAATTGAAAAAGAAACTGACAAAAAATGAACTAAACCTGCCCATTAAGCCCCTGCTAGTGTCCATCTTCACCCTGACAAAGAGATAACCTACAAAGCTGAGCCACCTGGCTTGCATTAATTTGGCCGTCCAGGAACATACTAAAAAAGCATCTCCAAGAGATACAAGTACACCGATATGTAAAATAGGAAGTTATACCCACATATTCCCTAGAATTGCTTGCTAACTCAAAAACTACTACATAAAGTTACTTTTTTTATTAGCTGTGGAAACCTAATGACTGTTAAATGCAGTAATATGGGGAGTTCACTTCTAGAATTGCAAGGTCCATATTTTTGGGGTCAGTCCTATTAAATCAGAGGTCTTATCAAGTGAATTTAGCTATTCTTTTAAGAATCCTTAGCATACATCACTGAAATTAGTTGTCCTCCATTACCCAGAAGCTAACAATGCTGATTGTTAGCTAGGTACTAGACAAAGCGAACCTCTGTCAGGGCCCTTGGCTCCGAATGGTTTCTGGAAAAAACCCAGACACTATCTGGGAACAAAATATTACCTGCCCGAAATACTCTGAGTGGCAGAATGAAGTAGCTAAAACCAACAGAGCTGAAATCTCTTGGAAATTTGGAAGGCAAATGGCTTGAACAGTGCTTCATTCTGTATCTGTGTTTTGCACTGATGAAATCTGCTACGTTTTGTCATGTATGCCAAAAATAAAAGCCAAGTGAAGTGAAGGAGCCCATGCTGATGTCACAGAAAAAGTCTGCATCCTGGAGCAAAGGAGACAGATTTGTTTATTAAGGAGCACAGGACTGGAAAAGATGTCTGGATCTTCATTACGTTGGAAGGAAAAAAACTTTTGTCCTTGTTGTAAAATCTTATTCTCACTGCAAGGATATAATCTTATTAAAAGACACTGCAGCTAAAACATGTGATTGTAGGAATTAAATCTGCATTTGCTTGACATGTTATTTTTCTTAAATTCTTAGTGCATCTTTGGCCTAGACTTTGAATCTTTTTTCTAGCACTGAAGATCTAGTGCGTCTGTGCAGCTGGACCGTGGGGCACAGTCTAGTGGACGTGAACTCAGGCAGATGGAAAGGATCATGCATTTAAGCAAATAAATCCAGCTTGGTAGCAAATGGTTCTAGATAATAAATACTGATTAGAAAAGACAGGATGGTCAGGCTCCATACAAAACAACTCTTAAATTATGCTGATAAAGACTTAACAGACACAGGTATGGTTGCAGCATGAAAAACAGATCTCCAAGTCACAGTGAACCTGGAGCTATGTGACGATTGAGCTGATTTAAGGCTAAAGATTAGTAGATACTCCCACACTGCTGTTTGAACATGGCTCTAACCATGTAGTGAGCCCAAACTTGCTTCGCATCCACTCTGCGGGCTGAAGACAAGCTGGGGAGTGGGGCGTGCTCGGGCTTGGATGAGCTGTGGGTTTAGGCACCAATTTTCTCTTTACACCAAACCCGTCCTGCTTGAACTGGGGTCTTCGGCCCCGGCCTGGGAAACAGGCCTGAAGTGCGCAAGAGCCACATGCACGAGGCTGCTGTTTAGATTAGTTAACAGGCTGGTTATAAATAACCCATTAACATCACGTAATTGTTATCACTTCTGTTACCCTGAGCTGGAAGAAGAAAGTATTGGGAATGGTATTTTCAAGGGACTTTTCCGCAAGCCAGCTGAAACCAGTTACGTTACACGCAGGCTCGTGTAACGCGCTGCTGTCGGCTGGAGCCCAGGCGCGCCTTCAGAAAGACTTTGTCAGGCCTTTGGCTCTGATGGGGGGGGGTGAGGAGCAAGCAGGTTATTTCTAAACTTTTAGCAGCTAGCCTGCGTTAGTTAGCTCACTTCTACGTGCAGTCTGGACACTCCTGAAACGTCTGTCACGGGACATAAACATTTATGATTTCTTTAACGCCAAATCCTTGGGCTCGGAACCAGTTAAAGTTAGATGAATACCTGCTATTATTCTTCGCTATTTCAGCTTAAAGTAAACTCAGTACGCTTAGTTATTTAGCAATCCGTTACTTCATGCTTTTAGTGAGTGTGAGGACAATCGTGCCTGTCTTGCTGGTTCACAGCACCCTGCAGATAGCCTCGGTTTCTCCGTCTGAGAGCGCACAGGGCCAGCCACACCGGCAGATGCGCCGCTGCTGTGTGACTTCTGCTGAAGGGGACCAAAAAAACCCTCCACAAAGCAAAAAAAAAACAACCCTGTTGAAATAAGGGAGGGAGGAGACTCTCATGCAGCATATTCTATGGCGTTAGGATCTGATTCGAAAGCTTTGGGTGTAGCTCCCTGCTCCGCAGCCGTGTCTTGGTCGCTCGTTTGTTCTGGCTTCACGCCGCTCACTTCTTGCTTCTGTAACATGCAGTCACACGGCAGGCAGACCCAACGCCGTGCACCTTGGTTTTGTGCAGCTACGTGACTGACAAAACCGCTGAGCGGCAGCCTCTTTTTTAAATAGAGGTTATAGATTTTATTCTCACGGGGCTTGAGAATTCGCTAAGGAAATAGCTTTGCTTAGCAGGAGAGCTTTTGCAGCCAGTTTCGAGTCACAGGAAAACTCTCGAGGTATTTGTAACGTCTTCATGAGCCCTCTTTGCCTTTCTGTTAGCATTGGTATGTTCACACACACAGAATTATCACCGAGAAGAGGTGTTGGTTTTTTTTCTTTATGCCAGGAGCCTTTTCTTCATGACTTGTTTGGTACTGAGCCAAACTTCAGTGGTATAACATCAGTGATTTTGCCCAGGGTAAATACCGTCTATTTTTCTTTTCTGAGAGAATTTAGACTGTAACCCCACCCTTCAGGGCTGAGTTATTATCGCACCGCTCTCAAAGAGGACAAGTCAGGTTACAGTGCTCACTAGATTAACCAAACATAAAACGTGAATGCAACAGTTCACAATCACAATGAGTAAATGCCCTTGAAAAACAGGAGTTCCCATTTAGCAGAACAACAACAAATTAGCTTGTTATGAATAACATTTACAATAACTTCACAAGTAAAGCTGCCATCCTGTTCTGCTAACTGTATAAGACACAAAGTCACAAGGTGAAACTGCCAACTGCTAGGAATAAGAATAAAGTTCTCTCCTTCACATCAGGGCTGATTAGAAATAACAACTATTGTATCTCAATTTGTGTTCTTTTTCACCTTCTATTGCTCAGCTAAAGGTCCTTTCCACCGATTACAGTTTTGTAAGATAAATCTTGCAGGTGCTGAACTGCATTCAAAACACACATAGTGCTCTCCAGACTAATAAGAATGTGAGCCTATTCAGGGATGATCTTATGGGTCTTTTCCAACCTAAACGATTCTGTGATTCCATAAGGAGCTGAAAAATGTAATCTTGCAAACACATGAATGATCTCTTTGATTTCAAATGAGAGTTGTGATGTGATTAAATTTTCTCATGTGTGTATGCATTTGCAAGATTAGTCCTGAAGCATGAAACTTGATGCGTGATTTAAAAAAGAAAAAGGGAAGAAACACTTTTGGTGAAAGAACAGAGGAAATAATGCCTTTTTAGGCTTTACTGACTTCATGTATCTTTCTACTTGTATATGGGTTAGCAGTTTTTAATTTATGTGTATGGTGGAATGGAGGTCAGAGTTTCAAATCCAAGTAATGAATAAAAATAAGAAGGAATGGTTTTTATCAGGTGAGAGAGCATAGTGATAGAGGTGCAGAGTCTGGTGTTGAGAAGCAGCCAGCAGGCAAAGCAACAGCAAAACTCTGCTGATTTTAGGGTTGGAAGGTGAAGGGACAGATTTCGAAAGCAAGATGGGCAACAGTTGTTACATGAAAAATTCTAAGCAAAGACAAGGCAGTGGTCAGCAACATATTCATTGCCTCCCCTTCCTCACATTGTGATTTACTTCAGACAGCTTAGCTCAGAAAAATTTAATGTTTACTATGCTTTTGAATGGCATGATTTTGTCATGAAAACCACACATTCATATCAACAGCAGAATGTCTGTCCAGAGGCCAGACTTCACCACATTTTCTGCATCTGTGGGTGTTGTGGTTTAACCCCGCTGGCAGCTGAAACAACCACACAGTTGTTCGCTCACTGCCCCCTTCAGTGGGATGGGGGAGAGAATCAAAAAAAAAAGTAAAACTCATATGTTGACATAAAAACTGCTTAGTAGGACATAAAAGGAAGATCATCATCATCATTATAATATACAAAACAATTGATGCACAGCACAATTGCTCACCACCTGCTGACTGATGGCCAGCTAGGTCCTGAGCTGCAGCCCTTCCAGGTCAACTCCCCCCAGTTTATATGCTGAACATGACGTCACATGGTATGGAATATCCCTTTGGCCAGTTTGGTTCAGCTGTCCCAGCTGTGTCCCCTCTTAGCTTCTAGTGCACCTCCTGTGGAAAGCTTATGCCTGCTTGCTGGCAGGGCCTGGGAAGCTGAAATGTCCTTGACTTAATTGTAAACACTGCTTAGCAACAACTAAAACATTAGTGTATTATCAACATTATTTTCATCATGAATCCGAAACACAGCACTATACCAGCTACTGGGGAGAAAATGAACCCTGTCTCAGCCAAAACCAGGACAGATGACATGAGTCAGCTGGGGTCACAGCCTAGTTAAAGAGGCTGAGATCGTGCCCCAGTGCCATTTCACGCCCATGCAGATTCTGTTTTATTCTTGAAGGACCTATTTGGAACTGGCATTTGAACAGAGCACAGGACAGGAAGTGGGAGGACAAAGATTTTCTGAGATATGACTAAAGGGAAGGAAGGATAAGGCAAACTCATTTAAGCAGCAGCATGTCGTGGTCAAGGTAAAAAAATTACAGAGGCTACAGGAAAAGTGATCAGATCTACAGGCCAACAGTCAATGTGATCTCAGCATTCAAGATCAAATTGAGGAACAGAATAAATCTCACCCTAAAATGATAGGTGGGATTCAGTTTGAGTCTTAGATGCCTAAATTGTGGTTACAGTATGTAGGTGTCATGTATGGGCCACTTGTCTGAGCTCCCACTACTGTCAACAGAGGTTTAGTCAATGGGATCCAGAGAGAAATTCAGCAGACAAGTTGCTTGGGGCATGATTCAGCTGTCTAAACATAGACATCTAATGCCAGTTGAGATGCCCCAGGCTGTGCCATCTGGTCTACAGCTGCCTCTCCTGAAACAAGTAGGGCAAACAGGTCTGTATGATATCTGTCAGCCCATACAGATGTCTCAGATACCTGCATGCATCTGAAATGGATGCTGAACATGTATGTCTAGGGGTACATCTGAACCAGCTGAATCGAGTCCTAGATGTCTATTTTAGAATGAGCCTCTAGGATGTTTTCCAGGCTCTCCTAAATTTACATGTTTTAAATCTGATGTGATTTCCAGACAGATGCAAATTCCAAGTTAGCCATTATTGCTACCCTCACAGGTGTACTCATAAACAGGCTACTACTGAAGGTGAGCCATGTAATCTGAAAATAGTACTCAAGATGATACTAGCAGATATCTGCTGGTACTCTCTGACATAGTTTTTTTTTTAAAAAAAATTAACTACAAAGGGAAGTAAGACAATAACTCGCACTTTGACATCTGACTTCTGAACATCTAAAACCAGGTGAAGTGAAAACCAGTCTAGGGAACTAGTTCCAGAAGAAGAATCAACAAGATTCAGGTCTGGTCTACACAAGAAAAAAATATTTTCCATGTAATTAGTGGTGCAACTCTATCTGAATGATTTCATACTGGTATGAACACTTTTATTCTGGGACTATATTCCAATTTCAGTTATACTGCTTGTGAGGAGGCTGGGGTAAACCAGTTCCAGGATAAGTGTGCCTGCGTGGTATAACTCATAACATTTCACTCTGGAGACAAAGGCTTGGGGATAGAAGAAGGGAAAGGAGAGCAGGGCTGGTAAAACCAGTGTCACAGGGGAGGTTAGTCAAACCATGGACAATGGCAGTAAAAGGAAGCACTTGTTTAAGTTCCTTCTGATTGTCTATAAGTGATGATAAAATGCTGGCTCCATTTGCTTTGTTTTGCAATGGTTTGTGTTTTTATACTTACTGGCTGTTCCTTTCCTTGTGAGCCTTTTGTTTGATACAAATGGTTTCAATATGTCTTTGAACTGCTTGTTTGAACACACGGCTTAATTCACTTCCATTTTCAAGAACAAAATATCTCAAGCACTCAAAAATGTTTAGAAATAACTCCACACTCATAAAACATTAAAATCTTTGCAAGTGCCTGCAGTAGGAAATTCTGCTGGTTCGTTAGATGTGCAGTCTATTTGAAAACCAATTGTGTATTTCATTTAAAATTAAAGTATGTAAAAACAGTTTGTTTCTTTAAAGCAATTTTAATTTAAGATGTCCCTTTAAATGACTGCCATCCTCAAAGCTTCTCTTTTTTGCTGCCATTATCAGCAGTCTCCAATCCTGCAAATGCTGGTGCGTGACACGACAACTGCCGTAATCTAATTGACTTCAGGGGGACAACACCTACGAGTAATGTCATGCCTGACGGTTTTTGCAGAAGCAGAGTCACTGTATGTTATTCCTGCTTCTCAGCTGAGGGACCTAACTTCAATTGCTTGCATGGTGTGTGTAGGAACCACTATCAGAAGGTTTACTCTGATCTTACTCTAAATGTTCTGAACAGACTTCTAATCTTTCATCCTTTCATCATTAAAATGTCTGTCAAACTTAGCAGAGAGTTACTGCTCACGGTGATGTCACCTCTCTTCTGAAGATGGTATGGATTGTGGTCAGATGAGAACTGATGTAATCCGAGGGTTACAAATGTGCTTTAAGATGTGTATCTGTAATGATGCAATATTTTGTGTTATCAAGGGTCAATGTTGCAGTGTTATAAAACTCTGTGATAAAAGGTATTATAAAGGAAGCAGAGAAGACATTCTTTCAATATTTACTTTTCTGTGCCTTGTTTCATGAGCACTTCAGCTTTGCAACTTTGAATTAAAGTTGCTTTTGTATAGTTGGTTTTGGTGGTGTGTTTTTTTGGTTTTTTTTTTTTGTTTTTGTTTTTTTGTTTTTTTTTAACATTTCATTTTGTTGATGCAAAGCCAATCCAATTATTCCGTCTTGGAAATGTCTGAATCACAGTCTTCAATGTGGAAACATGGGAAGCCTAAGTCACCTTTACCAAGGAATCCCTTCTGTGGAAAGTCTGGAAACTTTACAGTGTTATTTGCTATACTGGCTGAGGTATTTTTGTTCCATTAAAACCAGATGCTATTCCTTAGTATTAAGACAGATTAATTTCACAGATACAATGGAATCCTATTATAGCAATCTGGTTTTGTTTTTAAACAGAATAATTTCATCATATGCATGACGCCTGGCTATAATATAACTGGTTTGATGTGCAAATGGAAATCTGGGAATCTGACTTTCTTACAGTATATGTAAAAGGTGGCTATATTTGTAGACTCTAAAAGTGGATTCAACTGTACAAGTGTTTGAATACATACCATCTGTGTTAAACATATGTTCTTTTTAGGCCTGAATTTGCCACTGCCATTTTTTTCTTTGAAATGACTACAATGCACCTCAAACTGACCAGGCATGTCAGAATTCAAGATTACTTGACAGCCGTCTTGTAAAAACTTGACATATGTTAATAGTAACTTGCTCTGCAATTAACAAAAACAAAAACNTCTCGGAAAAAAAAAAAAAAAAAAAAAAAAAAAAAAAAAAAAAAAAAAAAAAAAAAAAAAAAAAAAAAAAAAAAAAGAAGAATTGGATTAGTTGTCAGATGAGGCACTCCCCAATGCTGTGAGGAGAACTTAGCATGGCCCGGGGTAGAGCCAGCCGTGCACAGATTTGAACTTCAGAAGTGGTGAGAGAGGACCTTGGGAGCAAAAGGCGACCGGAGAATGGTGAGCAGCCTACGGTGTTGTTGTCACATCTGGTCCCAGAGATGGGAGTGAATGGAGGGCTGCTTATGAACAGCTGAGCTGTGGCACAGTTTTCCTTCAGCCTTTCCAAGCGAGGTATGTTTTCAGTGAGTAGAGGCTTAGTTACGGAATTTAGTTCTCTTTCAAGAACATCTGTGGCTTGCTTTTCTAATCAGAAAGGCAGTCCGCAAACAAACTACTTTTGATGCTGGGAGAAGAAATGATGTCTCTGAAAGAAGCTCAGGGCTTTAGAAAGATACAACAGCTCACAAGGGGGAAAAATAATCAGGAGCCATGCTTTTCAGAACAGCCACATCACTTTTTGATAGTGTCATGTCACTGAGCCCTGACAATTACATGTGTGATATAAAATGAAATGTCACTGGGTCTTCCATTTATTATACTCCATCATAATTGATAGCCTGAGTCTTTCCAGCACTGGCTTTGATCTTGCTGTTTGATTTATGTGAGTTGACTCTTGTGCCTTGGAAAACCTCAGTTGAAATCAGTGGGGTTGTGGAAGGGTGTATATTTTTGCCATGCAGCTCAGGCTGCAGGATAGGAAAATAATTTCATAAGACTGAAAATTGCTTTTTGGATTTCCTACTATGAAATGCCAGATCAATGTACTCAAAATTTTCATATCAAATGGTTGAAAAAGGTGTCACTATTTTCCCGATGCAGGGAAACTCAGGTCTTACCTACTCATCTTCTCAGACTCCTTCCCTGATGCTTCTTTAAGATCTGTGGCAGCCCATTTCTTGGTGACTCCTTACTCAATAGAATACCAAGTTACCAATTTATAGACAAGGAGTCCACTCCCAAGATATTCTAGTATTATTTATTATTTTATATATATTGGCTAAAGGAGATAATTTTAATAAAAAGTACACACCTATGTTTCTTTGAGGATCTACCCAATATTTATTATAAATAAATGTTATATATTTGTCTATTTGTTTATATATAAAATAATAAATAATATTAGAATATCTCAGTCCCCTGAGACCAGTGGGAAAGTCTGGAACACTTCAGACTTACCCTTGGTGAAGGAGAACCATGTTAGGGAGCACTTAAACAAACTAGACATACTGAAGTCCACAGAGCCCGACAGATTGCATCCACAAGTGCTGAGAGATCTGGTTGATGTCACTGTAAGGCCACTCTTGATTATCTTTGCAAGGTCATGGTGCCTGAGGGACGTTTCTGAGGGCTGGACAAAAGCAATTGTCACTCCTATGTTCAAGAAGGGCAAGAAGGAGGATCTGTGGATCTACAGGTTGGTCAGCCTCACCCCAATCCCTGGAAAGGTGATGGAGAGAATAATCCTGAAAACCATTTCCAAACATCTGAAGGACAAAAAGATCATCAGGATTGGTCAGCAAGGATTTACAAATGGGCAATTATGCTTAACCAACCTGATAGTCTTCTCCAATGAGGGGACTAGTTTGGTGGATGAGGGGAGAGTGGTGCATGTAGTTTAACTTGACTTTAGTAAGGCTTTTGACACTGTGTCTCACAACACCCTCATAGCCAAGCTAGCAAGGTACACGTTAACTAAGTACACAGTGAGGTGGATTGAAAACTGTCTGAATGACCAGACCCAGAGGATTCCAGTGAGTGGCACAAAGCCAAATTTGAGGCAAATCACTTGGAGTGTACTCCAGGGATCAATATTGAGACCCATAGCATTTAACATCTTCATTAATGATCTGAACAGTGGGGCAGAGTGCACCCGCAGTGCATTTGCAAGCAACATAAAACTGGGAAGAGTGGTGGATACAGCAGATGGTGTGCTGCCATTCAGAGAGACCTGGATAGGCTGGAGAACTGGGCAAAGAGGAACCTCATGAAGTTCAACCAAGGAAATGTCAAGTCCTGCATCTGCAGAGGAGTGAACCCATGCACCAGTATATGCTGGTGGCCACCCAGCTGGAAAGCAGCTTCGCAGAAGAGTATGTGAGGATCAACAAGCTGAACGTGAGCCAGAAATGTGCCCTTGTGGTGAAGGCCAACAGAACAACATTAGGAAAAGCATTGCCAGCAGGTTGATGGAAATAATCCTTCCTCTCAGAGCTGGTGAGGCCACATGTAAAGTGCTGGGTCCAGTTCTGGGCTCCCCAGTACAAGAGACATGGACATACTGGAAAGTGTCCAGTGAGCAGCCACAAAGATGAGGAAAGGCTGAGAGATCTGGGACTGTTCAGCCTGGAGATGAGAAGGCTTAGGGGGATTTTATCAATGTGTATAAATATCCATGAGTAAGAGGGAGCCGGAGTCTTTTCAGCAGTGCCAAGTACAGGACAAGAGGCAATGGACACAAATTAAAAAAATCAGTCTGAACAGATGAGAAAAAAAAACATGTTTTACTGTGAGAGTGGTCAAACATGGGAATGGGTTGCCCAGAGAGGCTGTGGAGTCTTCATCCTCGGAAATATTTAAAATCTTACTGGACACAGTCCTGGGCAACCAGCTCTATCTGACCCTGCTTGAGAACTGGGGCTGGACTAGATGATCTCAAGAGGTCACTTCCAACCTCACGCATTCTGTGATTCTGTGATATTGCACAGTATAGTTGCTGCTGTTTAATTGTATTTTCTCCTCAAATATAAGAATATCTCTGTGGAATTACTGAGTATCAGAGTAGCTGCACAGAAGAATCATCATTCAAAGCAAATGCTCTTTTACTACTCATAACCTCAAAACCTACAGGACCTTCCTAGACTGCAAAGGGTGAATTGACTCCCTCATAGTTACTGCTCCCCAGATTCTTCCTGTTCTACTTCTGCAGCTCTCCAATACAATGCAGGTGGCACTTGCCAATAAAATAAAAGCTGTAGCTATTTGGTTAGCTACTTAAAATGACCTCAAGTAATATCTCTGGAGGCAGGTTATAAAAACCGAGCTAAGACTAGACTGAAAGCAGAAAGGAATACAGCTACCACATAGGATTTCTGCTTTTCTTCCTAGTATGTAGCTATGCTGGGAATTCTGTCATAAGGGTGACATGTTATGTCAATTCTATAGAGTATTTTCCTTTTATGGTTATGCTTTGTTGCTCATCTAGCTGCTTATATGAACATTGCCCTGGCTGCTTGGCAATGCACTGTAATTAATATTATACTAAGTACCACTGTCTTTATACCAGGGTTTTGTAAATGCAGTTAATAGTAGTAGCAATAGGGTTTCACATGCCAGATGAATAACTGAAGTAGTGGAATGAGGCTTTCTTAATACTATATTCTACGCTGTTCAGTGGCACAAATGTATTTTATTACAATAAGAAAATTAGTCTTCAATGGCAAAACCCATCTGAGTATATCAGATACTTCATGTGAAGACAATTAGTTCGCTGTTGCCACATAAACTCTTTCCTCTCTCAATAACGCTGAAGCAGATACTGTTTGTCCTTTGTTCTTTGTCAGTGCACATTTGTCTGTTATTTCATAGTCACCACACAGAAACAGCAACCATTGCCATATAACTGAAAAACCCGAAGATGTACCTATTTCTGGAAAGAATCAGATTTTCTATGCAAGTTCTGTGCAGTTGGTCACTTCCCAGAAATAACTGGACTGTTTGACATACACACATACTTTTGTGTTTGGGAAATTCCAGAAAGAAACACAACACACTGTATGGGTATGTGCCCTCTGAGCACCCAAATCAGACCTCTCTATCCCTGTTTCAAGGGGCACCTTCTGTGCTCTCACACCCTCCTCGTTTTCCGCAGAACAACCCTCTCCCCTCGCTAGATGATTCTCTGGACACCCTCCCCCGGCGTGGCCCAACCTCCAGTCACCGTTCCCTGCCACACAACCCCAGCCCTCCCTTTCTCTTCAAACCGCTGGCTAATTCCCGTACTCGTCTCACGTACTCCCCAGCTAGCCCAATGATCTGTGACACAGACCCAAAGTGCGAGTCCCAGATGCTGCCCCCAGAAACAGCCACCGCTGCTTTGGACACTCACTGCAAGCGCCAGGGTCGAGCAGTACAGGAGGGATGGCGTACGCTGCTGAGTCCTGCAGCAACAGCCCCAGTTCTCCCTTCTCAGCCCCCGAGACCTGTATAACACATTTAATGGCTCCTTGGTCGACTGGGTGGCTGCAATGTTCTCTTATAACTAGATCTGCCACAGTGTATGTGGGACTCTATGAAGAAATGTGATATACAGAGTGCTAAGGGTTGGATTAGCCATGAGCTGTGTGGGCACATGCACTCACAGCGGGTCTGCTGCTTCCCTCCGCTATCTTCCTAACGCTAGCAAAGACAGTGCTAGGTAAGGAGACAAGGGAGTGTTTTGTACCTCAGAGCCACTAGGTAAAGGTAGCTTTGGAGCTCTGTAAGAAACACAAGGGATGGGAGAAAAATCTTTGAGGCCAGGCCAAGAGACAGATGTGGCTTGAAACTTGCATAGGATTTGTTGTGTGTTTTTGAATGCCATACTGGCGAATGGATTTCTGTCCTACTGATACAGGGGTGTTCCTCTTAAATTTAGTGATGTAAATAGGTATTTATAGCATTTTGGTGGTCAAATGTTACTGCTTTGTTACTTGCTAGAAAATACACTGATAGTCTGATGGGAAAGGATAGATAGCCCATGGTCTCTTCACCTGGACATTCCTAGCCTCCAGGCTGCCCATCTTTTATTTCTGTTCCTAACCATTCTTGTTTCCTTCTCCTTCTCAGGAACTGCTCTCCAGACTGCCCGTTTCCACCTTTCCACCTCCCTTCCCTTTGCTCCAGTCTTTGGCCAGGTCCGAACCTCTCTTCATAGGCTTGTTCTTCCTGTGCTGCCGCCCGAGGTCCTGCCCTGAGCTGCCTCTTCCCCCTTCCCACCCTGGCCCTGGAGTCCTTCCCCTGACCCGCCTGCTCCAGTTTCCTTTCCTGCTTTGCCCAGGTGAAACTGAAGTCTTGCCCTGCCCTCTGCAGCTTCCTCCTGGAACGGGCAGGAAAGGTGCAATTTCTAGACAGCTAGTTAAAGATTTCTAAGCAGCAGGTGAAATCACTGTTTCTCAAAGGCTTCTGACTGGACCACATTGGATGGAAAAAAGCAGGTGGTTTTTTACATGTAAGCCACTCATCCCCCCACTTAGATTTCAAGTGCTTTCTTTGAAACTCTAGATTTTAAAAGTTTTTAAAAAATGTAAAAAACATCATCCTTTCCCCACACTCACTCTTGTGGGTGCCTGGACCTTTCTGTGTCAAATTTTCCACAAAAATTCAGTGTCCGATGTCTGCCTCAATCTGATGTCTTACATACATGTAGTTAGAAGTAGACAAATGCTATAATGGGAAGTCTTGCTAAGAGTATGATCATAGACAATGCCAGGCTGCCTTCCTACTAGGTGATGCTACCGATCCCACCTAGTATAGAAATGGAAAAAAAAAAAATCGTTTATTGATTTAAGACACCAACTACTGAACATAGTAGTAAAATACGTTACACTGAAACTGTGTTTTAGTGTCACCTCGCCCAAGACTTAATTAAGACAGCGCAAAAAGCATACTGACTTCAATTAGCTTTGTATCAAGTTCTGACTGAACAAACAACTGCTCACAGACATGAGAGATAATAAACATGGCCAGCTTTTTTTCTTTTTTTTTAAAAAAAGCCATTAATTCGGAGGAGGGAGGGAATAACGTGCTGAGAAATGTTTCATTTCTTCCTGTCAAGGTGAAAGAAAGGAAAAATACACCCAAGATGTCTCTTTAAAAGATCCATTTAAATGGGGCCACTGTCGAAGGAGGTAATTATTTTTTTATCATAAAAGCTTGACAGCCTCCTTTTAGGGCTGAAATGCAGAAACAAAATGAAATCTTTTGTGTGATGGATTGTGTTAATGCACAGCAGCTTTCTGAGTGGGAAAACCAGAGAAGTGATTAGGTTATTTTTATTACTTTAGCTAGAGAGACTGGATACTGCTGCTACAACTAGTCACTGGGGTATAATTAATAGACCATTTGCTAATAGAATATAGAGCTTTAAAGGCGGACGCCGTTTGGGGTTTCAGCTATCTTGCTGCATCCCAGAGGGCTGTAAAGAGCGCGGGGCTGCGTGGCACGGTCCGAGTTGTTCTCCTGGACCCTGCACGGTTAATCTGGGTTGCTGAGAGAGACCTTTGCTGTGCAGAGGTCTGGAGGGACCGTGGGGCCGGCCTGGCCGCCGCGGCTGGGCTGCGAGCCGTTTGGCAGCCTGCACGCCAGGGTGTGTGTGCTGGGACGCCAGCTGTGCCAGGTGCCAAAAACAGTCCCGAACTCGGCTCGGCAGCTGGGAAAGGTGGGGCTGTTGTGCAAGAGGAAAAGGGGAACCGTTTTTCTCGTCCCGGGTCAGATGGTGAGGGTTGGCTGGAGAAGTGAAGAGCTACCAAGAGCCTTTGTGTGAGCCCTGACCTGCTGGGACGTGGTGAAATCTCAGAGTGCCACAGACCGAGTTCCTCTCCGTGTCACCCCATCAGAGGTACCCCTCCTTCCCTGACCACTTGCAGTCGTGTTGCCTGTTAAGGCTAACCCGAGGTTAGCTGAGAGAAGAGTAACTCTCCACCACCTCTGGGTATTGCAGGTCTTTAGAAGAAAAGGGGTGAGGGAGGAACCTGGTCTGACTGCAGTTGCTTTGCATATGGGTGCTGGTCCAAGGGAAAAAAGAAGTCAAGTCAACCAGGAACTTGAAAATAGCATGTGTCACACATGATCCTGGTTTTAAGATACATCTCAGCCCTGGAGAGCCAGATTCAGGCTACTGTGAAATTCCAGCCGTCCCAGTTTGTGCTGGGGATGGGGTCAGCCTCCCAGTAGGGTCAGAGTACAAAGACCAGAACTATGTCTCACTGGTACTGTCTCCTCTATTTCTTATTTTGCATGTAGATAGAAATATGGACCTAAGTGTTTATTTACATGTTCCTGATTGAAATGTTTTTCACCACTGGAGGAAAGAGCATTTAAGATAATGTGTGTGGGAGATATTAAGAAAATAAGTGTAATGAAAGCTCTGAAGGCTTTTGTTTCCCAGAAAGGATGCTAAGAAGGAGAAAAAGTAATTTGCTGTGGATGCAGTGTAATCTTTGAAGACTATTTCTCTGCCTCTCCGACACATTCTGCAGGATCTCAGAAATATGAGATTCCATAGTCTCCAGACCCTTTTTTCCATTTCATTCTGAGTTGTTTGCAGTGCTCTAGATGTCCCTATACTGGTTGTATACCTGTTCACAACTTTTCTCCCTGAATCCCTGAGCCTGCAGTTAGCTGGGAAAGGACGTACGTGTGCTGGCCTTCTCCCATCCCATGCTGCTTCTCTGCTGTCCATCTAAGTTTTGTTTCACAGTTTCCATTTACTTTTCAAGCTGCATGGACCGAGTACATTGAGGGTTTGCTACCTTTCCAAGCATGCTGATTTTACCAAATGCTTGTGAAGCAATTTAGGGCCTGCTAGAGAGGAGAGGGCTGCAAGAGGCCGACCTGGGGGCTTCCACCACCTTGGGGACCACTTTTCTGCTCCAGCCCTGGCCCGCGGTGCCTGCCAGAGCATCCGTGCCCGGCCCTCTGAGCCAGACCCGCATGGTTGACTTGACATCCCAGCCTGGCCTCGGCCCCTTCCCATCCCCACGGCCCTGCCCACCCCCAGTGACCGTCCTGGGTGTGCAGGGCAGTGCGGCGGTGTAGCCGCTCTCGTACTCGGATCTGCTTCAGAGTTGATTTTTTAATGTGTTTTTTTCACCCCGTTGTTTTCCATTTGTATAGCTAGTAGCCCAGCAGGTAATCTTATCCGTGGCTTTTGGGACCGCAGCAGACTCAGGCATACAATGAAGTTAGTTTCCAGAGCTTAACTAGCTCCGGCACATCAGCTGCCATGGTAGCTGCCTTTGTATGTTCTTAGTCTGCAGCAAATGCAAGATAATTCAGCTTATCTTAACTCTTTATTACTGCAGGCTCAATTAAATCCAATTACTTCACATTTGCTACAAGATTACACACACACAGGATTACTGCCACTCAGCCCATGGTGGAGAATCTGACAATGGTTGAGCCCAGCCTAAATATTTCTTACTACTCTTAAGGATAATTTATACTGCTCTCTGCATCTCTTCTGAGTTTGTTCCCCTAGAGCTTTATCTCCAAACAAAGGTGATATGCTTCTAAGTGCCAGCGCCTGTTAGTAAAGCAGTTTACATTAGGCTAAACTGGTGACAGTGGAGAGAAAGGACCAGGCTCTGCAACAAATGGAAAGACTTAGCCTTAGGCTTACACAACACTCCAAGCATTGAAGGGTTAGGAAATTCCCTTACAGGAATCCCAGGCCCTGCACAGTTAGCCAGAATTTATCAGAGACGTTTCTAGGGATGAAGTCATGCAATATTTTCTGTTACTGTTTGGTGTGTTTCAATAGGAGAGACGTTAAAGCTCTAATCTCCCCAGTACATTTACGGTTAAGTTTTGGAGAAGTTTACTGCTAAACTGGTACACGGGATGAAAAACTTAACCAGAAGAGAGGGAAGAATTCAAGGTATACATGAAAAAGGATCAATCCAGCAGAAGGTGTTGGGGGGGAGAGAGTAGCAGTACAGGCAACTTCTGAGGAGACAAGGAACTTTCTATGAAAGTTAGGTCATAAATAGAAGAAGGACCGTTTTAATATGACATATATTCTGAGGTCCTGATGAGTAAGATATTTATAGAAAAAAATTGCACACATGTGATGCCCTGCCATCTGAGGCTTAGTGACTCCCAGAAATCTGCTACTTAGGCAATCTATTATTCACATGATAGAAGCATGTGATGATGGTTACAAAATAAGGTGCACACTTTTTTTTTTTTTTTTTTTTTAAATGAAACACAGCAGCATGCACAGTCTGGAGGGCATGGTGAGCACAGATTGCCTTTGGACATACTATTAGGAGCTGGCTTTTTAGGTGAGGTAGTAATGGCTTGTAATGATGTAACTAAAAAAAGACATCTTCATCTATTTCCCTCAAGCAGATTTTACGGGTTTTGAAGAGCTAAATTTGTACCAGAATGATCTTGAGTGCCATACTGCTAGCACTCCAGAAAAGTATTCCAGCACCTGCTCTCACACAGAATTAGCTCTACTTATATTCTTAAAAAGAAGACCAAATGAATTATGCTATCTGCTATTAATAATTTCACATGTATCTCTCAAGAGCCATGATATTGTAAATATTCAGCAGTTTCTATTCATACAGTAATAGGAAGAGGTAATACACTATTTTATGCATAACTTCAATTTTAAAATAAGTGGAGGACCAAAGTTTTGATATACATATGCATAACACAAAATGCTTTTAAAATGTACACCCCTACAGTTTTGGTTATTGTCCAATGACAAAGCCTAAAAACTAGACAAGAACGATCTATGTCCATGTCAATTTGTTTGTAAAGCACCCTTTCTGAACACTGTGATGGACTGTGAGTCAAGTGGCTTGCTCTTTATGTTCAGTCCCTACAACAGGGGTTTCAATAAGGTCAAAATCAGTAAGGTAAACCTTGAAAGCATTTGCTATTTATAAATCACTGAACTTCGAACAAGTACACGTCATACACTGGAATCTGACCTTAGCAGAAATAAAATCTAAAGGGGGTTGAAACTCACACAGTCGTTAGACTACTTCTCACACAATATCATATTTAAAGCACGTTCTCCTAGGAGCTTCTCCAGTGAATATGGTTCATAGGTCACAATGTTCAGCTTCATTTATCATAGCCTTAAATATACAACTTCCCTAAGTGTGAGGGGCTTTAGGGAAAAACAAATAACGACAAAAGAAATTGGGACATCACATTTACATATTTTTCAAGGTAAGCTCAAAACCAACCTGAGAAGTATAATCCCAGGGTCCAGCTCAGTCCACTTCCTTCCTGCCAAGTGGCAACACTGGGACAGACCATCTAGATGATTTTACAGCTTAAATTCAATTCTCTCAGGACTGAAATAAACACAGTAGTGATTTTTTACTGTTCACATATACTTGTAAAGATCCTTTAATATAGAATTTTCCAGCTGAACTCCAGGAAGTGTCAGACCTTCTGTATCTACTTTCTGTGGTTTTACATCAGATACGCACTGAATCTGATTAAAAGCAGATATGATATAGTGTCACAAGGTGCACAGGTGATTTTAGCTACTCAGGACTGTAAAAGTCAGGGCAAAGACATTCAAAAGCCTGTCCTACATGCAAACCTTCAAGTCCCTGAGGCAGCCCTGGGTAGGGAGGTATGAGAAGACACCCCTCGTGCTGGCCGTGCTGCGGGAACGAAACAGCTGGGAGGGACGGGGGGCTGATATTATCTTCAGCTGACCTAGATGGATTTGGAGGAGGACATATGTCTATAGCTTCAGCCAGGGGTTGTAAATACGGGATTAAGTTCCCATTCCTTTATACTACACTTCCATCTAGGAAAGCTGAGTTACCTCAGTATTTCCACAGTTGTGAACTACTGATCTTTGCCATAATCACTAAATAGCCACATTTTCGTTCCAGAGCTGTCTGTCTACCATTTATAGGTCGCCCATTAAAGTGACCCCCTTAGTGAGTTTTTTTTCATATAGCAATTATATTTGGGGATCAAATCTTTTTGGTGGCATGATATCATTCCTATGATTGGCACTCAGTAAATGAAAGATGTGTTTCAGATTTTGGAGCCAGAGAGATGAAAGACTCTGTGATCGTCTTAACAATCTCTCCAAAATGTGGATAATATATTCAGGTAAAGAGAAACGTTACAACCATGAGAAAGATCTACTAAGCTGTCTGAAATGAGAAGAAATTATGGAAATGAAAGAAAAGGAACAGAAAATAATATTCTTCATGAGACTGTCTTCAATCCATTTGCAATGTCCTCAGCTCTCTTCACACGCAGTGTGAAGCCCAGCTGTCGATCGGCCGCACTAACAGTGTGGATGTGACTCTTACTCCACGTTTTGACCATGCCAAAGTGACTGTCAGCAGGCATGCTCCGCGTGTAGTCCTGTAAACACTGTCATTTGAAGAGGAGAGTTTTGTGCCCATGCTGGAGATGGAAAAATGGTCACATCAGACACCATAGTGAATAATCAGACCTTGTGTGTTCATCTAGAGGTGACTCCGTCATCCGGTGGCTGAAGGATTCTCCCGATTAGGGAGTAGCTGCTGAGTGACAGCAATCATGGGTTAAGATGCCAGAGCGAAGGGATCATTTTACAAACTTGGTCTGTTAAAATGTGAAGTCTCCCGGTAGCATATTTAAAAATCTTCATAGTCTTAATTTGTTCCAGTCTTGCTAGTCTTCAGGTATCAGCTAGAAAGATAAATGCTTTGATGGAGAGTTCAGTCAGGAACAAACTTGTCTGGGTTTGTTGCTTTGCTGTTACCATGCAGGAGACTAAAAACAGCAGAAGGAACACTAGCTTGTAAAGCATCAAAATGTACCTTTGCTTCACAGCTTGGCCATTCTGTCAAATACTGGTAGAGAAACTACAGATGCTTGTTGGGTTTTTTTTTGCCTAGAAGGACAGAACAACCTTCTGCTACTAGGCTTGTTTGTGTTGTTTGATGAACACCTGAGGCCAAAAAGACTGACCGTCCATGTTGAAGTCTGGAACAAAAAATCAGACAGGCATTTTATTAATGATAACCCAGGGTAAAAGAGTCCTCAGATAATCTTTTTTTTATATCACATTATACTGTGAGCAATTGTGCTGAGATTCAGGGAAAGATGAAGTGATTACTTTAACAGATAGAGAGTGGATTATGATTTGGAGGTAAAATAAGTCCTCTTTCCATTAATAATTTACAGGGATAAAATTTACACTGACTTCACTAGGAATTTGCCCCATGTAGCACCATTTAAAGCACTCTGACAGTTGAGCCCTGGACATTTGGAAGCAATGAGTTCATAGGGAAAAATTCTGCTGTTCACTTTGCTTTCCTGAATTCTGCTTTATTTCTGTGATTAAAGGAGTACCTGCCACCTCTGCCCCTCTTTAAGGTTTCACTTTTCCAAGATGATTATGTCTTTCAGAACGTGTGTAGAGGTTACCTCCACCTGAAACACACAGATATTATTTTTATGTTGACAGGAGCAGCCTGTGATCTTCAATATCTCTAATTGTGAAATGACCTACAGTAACCTGCTGACATGTGAATGTGTTTACTTTTCAGTCAGCTTTGAGTGTCAAATGCTAAATGCAGCATATAATACATTAGGTGAATCTGTAACATTTTCTGGAAGAACCTGGGCCCATAGCCTTTTAGAAACCTTTTTGTGGGTTTCACAAGCACAGCTGTGAAAGAACCAACTCTATTAAGATCTATGAAGTTAAATTGCCTGGTATAAATAAGCTCAAAGTTGCAAAGTTGACAAGAGTCTGTAAATGCCCAAATGGGGGCATATCCTGGAACAAGCAGTTTCTACGGTCACAGCAGATCTGGCTACAGTGACCCAGGATAGACAAATTTGAGTTGTCCAGCACCAGGCTCTGAACAAGCCCTAGTTCAGGGCTTACAGAAACTGCATCACTCTAGACCCTGTGCTGGGGTGGAGCTGAATGGAGAATTCATTCACCTGTCATCCTGATATGACTGGTACTGTCTCATGCTAGTATTACCCATGGCTTTTTGCTCATTTTAGAAGTCTGTAGGTGTTGTAAACTCATTGGTTCTGGCACGTGCACTGCATGCATTTTTAATTCAGGGAAATATGTTCTTTTCACTCATGTGAAGCTCACGATGAGCACAGGCTTGTTGCTACCCATTCTATGACATGAAGTGGGCACAAGTTTTCTAAGTGTTTCAGAGCTCTGACTTCAAGGAAGAAAACCTGACCTGATGTTTATAGGAGCGGCTTTCAGCCCAGCAATGACCATTACACAGGTAGCCACAGGGAAGATGGGCTGGCTGAGTCTGTGCTGCAAAAGAAAGAGATTCAGTAACCAATCCTCAGTCCAAGGCTAAGTGCCACAGACTGGATTATGTCCACCCAATCCAGGGCTAGCACTGCTGGATGTTATTTGCCCTAGTGAGGGCAAATGGGAGTTGTTTGAAACAACAGCCAAGCAGTGAGAATGATCAGGTTCTCCAGGAGCTGAACTCATTCGCTTGTCCTCTTGCTGAGCAGCAGGGATTGTGTTTGTGGCTCCCGAGAGATGTGTTGCCTCAGAAGGGGTGGGAGGAAGAACGGCTCTGTGCCTGGTCTTCTGCAAACCAACCTTCAGGAAAGAGTACACAAAATGTAAGTGCTGCTTTTAGAGATGCCAGCCTTCCAGGAACTCCTGGAGTACTGTTTCTTCACACTGCTCTTTTCCAGAGAAGTCTTTATCCCACGTGACCCACCCAAAATGAAATAAATATGAATCTACATCCTTGCCTTACCACGCCAGGATCTCAGAAGCACTCCTGGTACTTGTGTGTGCCTCTCGCCTGTTGCTGTGCAGCTGCAGAGCCTTACCTTCAAACCGAAAATGTCTGTGTGGGGATGCTGAGTACTATCTTTGGCCCCTTCCTTTGGATACCCCAGTCTGGAATTGTGCTCTGTGCTGCAGAGACCAATTTGCTGGTGCTCTTGGGTGTTTTTCTATTTTTGGACTGCAACAGAAAGTATTTTTCTTGGGATTTGCTTTCCTCCACCACCACAGAGCTGTGATGTTCTTTTGTTGCTGTTGATCTTCTATATCGGTTGAAGGAATTAAGCAAACACGCTTTATTTGTCAATCTGGCAAATGGAAAGAAAGAGAAAAGAACAAATCCAACATCACACGATGCTAAGAAAATGACTTCTATTTTTAGCCTGGTACATTTTCAGACATGTAAACACCTCTGTTAATCGCAGACCCTGCGGCAGTGCTCTAGGGATTATTGAATTGCTTGGAAAGCTGGCAGCCCTATATGGCATACCAGTGAAGGACTTGACAAGACTAATTGTGTTCCAAGTTGTTTTCAGCACCAGTGGGAAATGAAGTCTGTGTCCTGGATGTACTGTGCAAACTAAGTAGTAATGACGGAGGAAAGGGAGGTGGGAAGAGCAGGGTGCTGAATAAAGGTAACAGGATCTATAGACATATGACATTTCACTAATACATTTGGCCTCTGGAATTTGAAAAGCAGTTGCGTGTTTAAAGGGAGTGAGATGTACTGTCAAGAGTGCCTATGTTTCCCTTGGAAATTTTAAATGTCTGTCAGGTCTTGAGTACATCTTCCTATGTCCCTTCTCTGTAACAGTAGTCCTGTAAAATTCATCATTAATGAAGTTTCCCCTCCAGACATGGGATATTTCAAATCCAGAGAAGTTATTTTTTTCCCCCTCCACACACTTACAAAGCCTAAAATTTATGTCCACAAAGTTTCAGGCTCTAGTAATAACATTTCAGGATTGTCCTCTCTTGGAAATTCCCAGTAGCAGCAAATGATTTGCAAATACCTTTTTGCTTGTCTTCCTGTCTTCAAATACAGGTTTCCACCTAATCTATTGCTTGACTGACTTATCTGCTGTCCTATGAAGTGTTCCTTAAAGAGTACTTAATTCAAAACCTGTGTGAGCAGGTGAAACTTCTGTGGTGTTTGCACCTGTTTATCTCGCATTTAAAATTGGTTCCGTTCATCAAATTCAATATATTTAACCAAACTACTTTCACAGCATTTGGAATGCATTCATCAACCATTTATGTGACTCTCTTATGTTCTGGTGGGAGGAGGCAGGTAACCCTTTATGGCTTAGAGCTCCAGGAAAACTAGCTTACTTTCTGTGCTGCAGGAACAAACATGCTATAAAAACACCTCATTGAAACAGATTTAACAACATTTCCTCTTTTTATGAGCACAGCAGTAGATTTGTGCTAGGTCTGACTTTGGTGCCTTCTTTTTTTCGCCTGTTATATGCTGTTAAGCATACAAGCTCCTGCAGAAAGTGAGCTGTTTCTTCTTTCCTAGGTCATATCTTCCAGTCTTACAGTGGCAATGCAATCTAAGATTGTGATCCTACTCAAGTATGCTAGCTCTTAGGAGTTGATGTTATGAGCCCTCTGACTGAGAGTTTAATAACAGGAAATTTTGGCGAACACAATCTCAAAGGGAAATTGTTGGCACTATGGGGCTCAGGAATAATCTGTCTACCAGAATAATAAAAGGGGAGCCAGATAAAAGGATGAAAGGATGTGAGAGGAGGTATGGAGGAATGGAGGCTTGGGGAAAATAGCCAGGAAATGAGAGAAGGTCTGGAAGAATATCAGGGAAAGAGATTGTGATGGAAAGAGATTGTGAGGAGAAGCGTTTCCAGAAGGGAGAAGCCTGGCAGAGAAGAATGAAGTGGTATTAAAGGGAGTGATGCATGCTCTGGCTTGGGGGCAGGAGCAGACTGAGGCTTGCAATGCGAGGACTCTCCTCAGGGCTCTGGGCCAGAAAGCAAAAGGGTTTTTATGTGTGGGAGCAGGCTAACAGCAAACTATAAGCCCATCTCCCTAAAGGTATTATGCAGCCTTTTGTTGGTACACTTAGAACAAACCGGTTAGATGTTACTTCCCATCGAATTTCTTCAGTTAGATCTGGGGTGGGCAGGTCCTGAAGGATACATGTATCCCACCAAAACCAGAGAGAATAGAGTGTGATCTCTGGCCCAGCAAGCAAGTGGCAGTGAAATGATAAGGCTAAAATTTTTCTTCTCTCAACCAAATAAGCTGTTCTTATCCATTGTCTCTACTGGAAGCAGGCCTTTGTCTGTGTTCTTTCCTCAATCGGACTTGAATATTGGCCTGCAGGAGCTAAACTGTGCGAGGGAGCCTACCAGCAGTGTGGCTGGTCTATGGCCCTGTGTAGTTTCCCAGCAAAGTCATAACCCATGAAAGTGCACTGGGGTTCAGACACAAATGGGAGAAGAGTTGCTGCAGAGAAATTCTTGAGTCATTCTTTAGCTCTGAAAATGCATGTGAAGTCTTTAAGGGATGTTTCCAGTCAGTGTGGGTTTTCCTGCTGTCCACTATGCCTGGCAAGAACGAGATCAGCATCTAAAATCTGCACAAAGATGAGCACAGAGGTGGTCTCTCCCAGTTTACCGTATCAGGGTGGTGACGACCATTTGACAGGGATGCCAAGTCACCATCAGAGCCTTGAGATGGTGCCAGCACTGTGATGATTTTTAAAATAAGTTTGAAATACATCAAAAAAGTTTATATAAGGATGACAGGTTCAGTATAGGGATAACATCCTTCTTTGGGACCTTGCATATTTAGAGATGAGTTAATTGATGATGGAGAGGGATTAGACAGGTTAGGTCCCCAAATGCTAAAGTAACCATTCATGATTATTTTGCTATACTATCAAGAAATTAATAGGTAATCTGCCTTGGTGTGTGTCATAGCGTAACCTGCAGCATGGTTTCCTGATGATCTAATCTGGTGTCATAGTTGGAGAGCACTTCTATCCCACATGCCCTGTCCTTCACATGGTCTTAGGATAGAAGGGCAAGGAAAGTAAATTGTGCATCTCTTTGCAAAATAGGGCGAGGATGTAGAGAAAGTACCTGTGCAGATCCATAAATTGAAGAGTACTCAAATCTTCCCATCACATCCTACGCAGTTGTAGTGTATTCACTTTTTGTTATCATGAAGCTGAACTTTTAAAGAAGGCAATAGCAAGTAAGTTCATAAGAATCTATTCTGAGAGAAGCTGTAACTATCAAGACCAAGAGCTGCTATGATTACTCCACAGACATCAGCACAAAAATGGCAATATATTCTGCCAACAAACAATGTGCTGTTCCATTGCTGTAGGACTATCAGCCCCAAATTGCCATCTGTGTCTCCTGCAGTGTTCAGTGTCCCATGTGGCTAATTAGCTGGCATATGCCATCATATGAAAGAAGGAATTGTTCTGTCTTGTTGGAGGGGTTTTTGTTCAGAATTTAAGATATCTACATTTGTTCATCTAAAAGGTAGAATATTTATTATGGGGAACCATGAATATTCTGAGTACTACGCAGAACAAACAGGACACACAATCTTGACTGTAAAGAATTTATCTAATAGACAAAAAGCTTAGAGGGCCCAACAGATGACCATTCATAGGTTTTCAAAATTGCTTCAGATGGAAAACTGGGTTTTCTAGAAGAAAAATTGACCAGAAATTTTTGCTTTGGACTGACTTGTTTTTAGGTAGGAACTGACCACAAGTTTCAGTTCAGATTTTCCGCTGCGGAGTCTTGGAAAAGTTACAGTTAGACTGTTTGGGACTTTCTTTCTTCTTTGTGTGTAATTCCCCTTCATGAACTGAAATGCAGTCCCACAGATGCAATCTCATCTCTTGCTAATGGGACACCATGTGGTGTCTCATAGAAGATGTAGGGTAAACAATAAACCTTATTTACAGAGAAGAATGTACAGCAAATAGTCTGTAACTCCCAGTGGAATAGAAATATTTCACCAAAAAGAGACTCACAACAAATTTTCACAAGGCAATTTCATTTCATTGGTTTTGTCTGTCTTTCCCTTGTGGAAGGGCACTGTCTCCATGCCAAATAGACATCAAGGAGCCAGAAGGGTGGGGGATTTGTAGTTGAAAAGATGAAGAGAGGAGACTGCTTTCTGAAATACTTGGAGCTGACAATACTGCTAATAATCTGTGGCTATTTTTTTAAAGAATTATAACCTAGCAGACTCATTCAACTTCTGCTGACTCTAAAAGGTTATTGAGATAAATATATGGTTGCTTACTTTAGCACTATAAGTTGGCCTAAATAATTTTTCAAACCTTAGAGAAAGAGAAATTTGGCCTGAGACAGCTATTCTGAACTCAAGAAGCAATGAAATCCTGTCTAGATGTATTATCCAATATTATTATTCATAATTAATACATATGCATGATTATTATGACTAAAGTCATAAATAGCTACAGCTAAAATGCTTCTGCTGCGAATACTCTGGGATACAAACCCCTTTTTCCATCCAGAACCTAAGGGCAGTACTGAGTGATTCCTCTTTCCTGCTCAGAGGCTCTGTGGAAAATAAAATTCCAACTGAATCCCTAAAGACGGTGGGGAAGGTGGGATGCAGCAGCAGGACTCCTTCTTTAGCAGGAATTTTCTTGTTACTTCATGGAGTTAAGAAGTTGTTCTGGCAGGGCTCTGTATCTTTCCAGCCGAATCCCATACATGAAATAATTTCCTATTGCTTGTGGTTTTGAAAGTAATTATTAGGCCATGCCCAGAGAAAATTCAGGGTAGATCTGAAAACTCTGCAACAATTTATCTGTGATCAGAGCAAGCTAAAACTCTGTGGAGACCCCCTTAGATAAGTCCCACTGACGTTCTGCTGGGCTTTCAAATGCCATTTGCAACTTCGGAACTGCAATAAATGTGTAATAATTCACCTCAGCAGCCTCTCTTAGGGGCTTTTTTCCCAAGTAGTTTGCCAGCTTTCTTAAACATGCTTTACTGTATATTGACACTTCAGCTTTTTGGGTATTTCTGTTTCTTTGCCCGTATGAACCACTCCTTAAAATGGCCTGTTTCCCTGGCACCGGGAATGAAACTGGAACAGCTTGTCCTGGCAACTGTTGCTAGTCTACAGTAATTGGATGTATTAAAAATAAAAACAACAACAAAACAATTGTTTTTCCTCATTCCTTCCCAGTAGAAATCAATTAGTCACAGCCTTTATTTAGCACATGTGACATTTACCTAAGCAAAGGCAACTGGTGAGCCGGTTATGCATAACAGTCCTGGGGAGCACAGATCTTACTCATGCTCCAGGCTTCACTCTGTTGTCCTGCTTGTCACCAAGGCTTAGTCATTATTCAGGGCAGTGCAGGATGTTTCTGGTAACAGGACAAACTGCCACGAGATCCTTACTGCCATGAATTTGAAAGGAATTGGAAGGGGGAACTGGTTTCTTTATTTGCAGTTGGGAGTACCCTCCAGCAGCACGCCATGCAAAGAGCTTTCCTTGCTGGGCTTCATGCCAGGGCCACATCCTCGGCATAAACTGTCGTCTTCGGTGCTTGCTGGCTGCTGTCCATCAGATGTCTGTGTGCTCCTGCTTGTGCAATAAATCACAAACTCGTTCCTCCGTCAAATGGTACCTGCCCCGCTCCCTCCCCATCCCCACCCTGGCAGTGCATATCCAGGCTCCAGGGAGAACTGGGACATCGTTTTATTTTCTTGACAGACACTCGACTCGTGACGTGTATGCAGCTGTCTTGGGAATGCTGCTCAAACCAGGTCAAAATTCAGTGAAGGGGGAAATCAGGAAAGTCTTGGTTTAGTTTGTGTGGTTTCATTTTGGTTGAGTGGAAGTGGAGGCCCTAAGGGACTTGCTGCACATTCGGATTAATTTCCCTTCTTGGACTGAGGTCGTCTGGAGCTACGTCATTCATGTGTGACAGAAACGCCTTAGCCACCTGGCACGAGGCAGATGACCTCTTGGTATAATCTCTGAAAAAAACATGTGGTTTTCACCCTCTAACTTGCTTCTATTGGTATGCATTCGGGCAGTAGTATAGCTGGGGTCTGGGTACCTGTCCTCCCGCACGGTACGTGCCCTAGTAACTGTCGATTTTCCTTTCCTGCAGCCTCCCGTCAGTGTTGCGACTCCAGCTCATCATTTTCTTTGCATTTATTACCAGCACCTAAGAGAGAATTGAGTAAATGAAATGTTCAATGCAACATGTGAAGAGTTTCTCAAGGTTTCCCTTTGCTTCAACAAGAAATATCAGGAATAATTCTTGGTTTGTGCCAAATTGAATCGTTCTTTTGATTTTACCCCCATTACCGTCACATCAGACATTATCACTGTCTCAGTTCTGACCAACCTTGTCTGTTTCCTGTGTTTTGAGTGTTGCCTGTGTTTTGAGGGGTGCTTTCTGTCTGTCAACTGTCTCACTCAGAAAAAGGCTCTTTCTTTTCTCTGATGGTATTGTGAAAGAAAAATAACACTCTCACCTCTCAGTTTCACCTAGGCATCACCCTGCTTCTGCAAAGCAAGCTATTTTGGTGTGTACACTCGCATGAGGACGTTCTTTAACTCTACCAGCTCGTGATTAATCATTGCTTAGATTCAGAATATATAAAAATTTTATTTTTAAAAGATACAGTCCTATACATAAAAGCCTCCAAGGGTGACTTTGAAGTTTGAAGATAATTATTTGGCAAGCAATGTGTGGTCTGCTGACATGGTTACTTAAAGAACATACTGTGCTAATTTGCAGTTATACTAACAGAGATAAGAAGCCTGAACTACAGAACTGAGTACAATCAGGGGCATGTAAATGGGACCTATGTTATGTCTGCTGGATCTCCTGAGGTTCTGGCTCTAGTTTAGAGCGTTTCTTTATTTAAAACCCCAGTGTTGGAAAGAGAGATGTGTTGGATGTTCCAGAGGAATGTGAAAGCTGGAAGAGTCTCCAGAAAATGAGATTTCACTTTAATGCTTGATACGCAATTCATCTATTGTTACCTGCTTTTCCTCTCCTGGCTAATTGCAGAAGGTATGAATTTTATTCCCCAGTGTTGAAGACTTTATTGGATGAATTGATAGGTTCTGAACTTTGCAAAGGCTCCACAGGCAAGGGTGTAGTGCAGCAAATAACTCTAAGGACATTGGTCTTCTAGTTTGGCCTTAGTGAGGGTACCTCAGGATGAACTTTGGTTATTCATGCAGGAGTGATTTAAAATACCTGCTCCATTTTTCTGCCAGACGTTATTACCCCAGCAGCAGAGGCAGCAGAAAGGGTGATATACCCTTCTCTCAGCTATAGAGGTCATAGCCTGGTGTATTCACTGAAACTGCAATAAGTCTTAGCTTTTGGGCAGTAACTCCTGGCTGTGTGGGCAGGCAGCTGAGAGTAATAACCTCTTAAATTATTCCAGTGTACATTGCAAGAACTCATTTAGAGGCACTCTGCATAATCTTAGGCCCATATTTTCTAAGGCGTATTTCCTTTCATGAAACTTTGTGTCCAGATTGTATGTTTGCACCTACGTACATCTTCTCATCTGTGCATGAAACTGTCAAAATGCACACATGAAATTGTCTTGTGTGCAGTGTGGGTGCATATCCGTAGTGCTACTGATCACAGTAATGTCCTAGTGCCTTTAGAAATCCTGTTTGTCTGCCTTTGTAAAGTGACTGATAGTGCCATCGTGCTCCAGCACCTGGCTGGGAACCCTGAGATGGCAAGTCAAAAGTCAGACATTTCTCCTTCACAACATGCCAGGCTTTGGAGAGATCACGTAAACCCCTTGAGGTTTCCCTGGGGTTCTCACAGGAAGCAAGATGCTGCTTTTTCTCTCCCAGGAGCTGGGAGCTGCTGCCGCTCACTGACGTTTGTCAAGATGCCGTGTCCACAAACCCCCAGCCCTGCCCCGCTGCATGCCACTCAGGACCCAACCTGTACACCAGGTTTGGCATCTGTGCTGCTAATTCCTGCTCACAGGCAGTGCTGTACTGTTCAGAAATCACTTCAATTACCAGTATCTTCAGAAAATATCTCATGGCATGAAAACTCTGTGTATTAGGAGGCAATGGCTATACGACTGTGATGTTTGTGGTTTTGTTGTTTGGGGGGTTTTTTGTTAGAGGGTTAATGATGTGCTATAATCCCACATAATTACTATATTCTTAATGGATCCAAATAAAAATATTAATAAAGCTATTCCTGAATAATTACTTTGGTGTTCTTTACTTAGAGAAAGCAACAACAATGAGCGCAGTCTAAGAGGGAGCAAGCAAGAGCTATGATAATCTGTATCCCTCCTCACTTGCACCTCCTCTGTCTAGTCTTTCATTAAAACGTTTTAAATAGGCTTTTGAAGTCTCATTGACTGATGTTGACTTTGAACTCCCTGCATTCTCTGAATGGATATTGCTTGCCCCCTTAGGAATTCCTTATGAACTTCTGATTTGATTGAGGCCTACGTCTTTTTCAAGTCTAAGTTAAACTATTATTTCCCCAGCCTTCATATGTTTTTGAAAAGTACTACTTTGTAAACAGCTGTACTTGACATTGCATTTGGGATGGAGGAGAAGCTGGCTAGTGGTTTTCCGTGGTAGATATATCTCTTCAGGAAGTGCCTGCTGGAAGCAGAACTTCAAGGTTTATCTTGGCATATCCAAATCCAAACTGGCACTTGGAAAAAATAACTACATTCATGGCTCTAGTTTTTGTTGTTGCCAAGAGTTTTGTGCTTACTAAAGTATAATGCACACGCACGTATGCCAGGACAAAGATACAGTATCAATGGAGTTTCATATGAGGTTTTGCAAATAGTTATCAGAATGAATAGTTAACAGGCATGTCCATCATGACACATGTGAGCCTCCACTCATGTTCATGCAGCTTGCAGCTGAAGTCATGTAGGAACTACGGTTAGTACGAGCCAATCTCAGTTAAACCTTAGCGATCATGCACGTTATCAAATCAATAAAAACACTGGCCTGATTTACCCCAGCTTGAGCACCGTTACACTCAGGTTGGCACCTGGAACTGGAGTCCCCTTACAACATCTGACAACTGCAAGGCCAGTAACGCCAGAAGCTTACTTTAACCCATAAATGACACTTTAATAATCCTTCCTTTTTCTTGTGGGAGGATGATTTTTATCAAGTCTTTTTTTCTGGTTTTGTTTCTTTTCCTCAGAAAATAGAGACTATTAACAGAGTCCAAGTACATATTATATTTTGAAAGGGCTGATGTTTCCTTTTTCCATACAATCTTTGGCTGCCTCTGCCTCGAAATGTTTCTGTTCCCCTCCCTCTGCCCTGAAGAATTCTGATAATGGGTTTGGGTGAAGTCATCAAAAAATGAAAGTAGTGAAATGCACAAAAAATCAGAAGAGTGTCTACTTTTTGTTGGATTGCTTCCTTCAAAAAAAGTCTGAAGCAATTTAAAAAAAGCATGATCTTTTCACCTTCTTCCATTAGTGAAGGTCAGTTATCAGTGGGTATACACGTGTAGAGAAGTTACCTTAGCATAAGTATAATTTCCACTTTTATTCCTTAAATTTATCTTGTTGGCAGTCATGCTACATTGTACAATCTTAACAAAATTTAAAAATTATCTGTAAGCACAAGCGGTAGTTCTGATTAGAAACCTTTATGACTTGAAGTTTTTGGTCCAGTTTAGATTTGCTTCCCTCCTTCTCTTTCCTCACCAGCAGACTGTAAATATTCCAGTAAATGAAGACTCAAGATCTGCATTTCTTCTTAAGAACAATGGTCTTATGAATGTTCTTGACTTTCTTTGAAGAAAAAAGAATCCGTAGCAAGAGATCTGGTACTGAAGGCACTTTCCCTCATCCCCCTTCCCCTAAACCCCCTGAACCTGTTTGCAGTGGCTTTTATACCGTAGTTTCAGACTGAGGGGCGTGCGGATTGTCGTTGCAACTATGGATGTAGAGGTAAGTATCTGCTGCCTGACAGTATTTCAGACATACTGTCTCAAGGATTGCTGTAGACCACCTACACCGACTTTCAGGGCAGACCTGCAAGAGAATGTCTATGCTGCACAGTCATCCGGTGTTCAGAAAGCAAACTTGCTTTCTAATTTGCTAGCTTGTCAGCTCGCTAGCAAACTGGCTCTTGAGAATCAGTTAATGATAGATCGTATATCTGAAGTTGGCACTGCATTGTGGAGTGCAGCCATAGCCTTAAGAGCCTTTAAAGGATGAGTGGCTATTACTGATCTATAAAACATTATTGCATAGCAATTTATTCCACAAAAACAAAATGATACAAGGAGAAACTGTATTCATTACATAAACAGCACACTTCGACAAACAAGATTGACATTCTATAAGCAGCACACATGTAGGAATGAGAACTTTGTAATACAAATCATGAAAGGAACAAACTGTTACAGTCTGATGTAATTTCAGTAATTTTGTAATTGAGAATTTCCACCCACTATGCGTGAAAGGAAAAGTACACAAAGTCCTTTACACCCATTATGTATTTACTTCTTCGACAGAGGCAAGCATGTTAGCTGTTGAAATGATGGCTTTGGGTCCTTTCCGTTATTCCTTGACCAGTCACAGAGATGTCATTGCTTCCTAAAGTTAGGAAAGGGAAAAATTATATTTTGATAATTCCTAATTGAAAGAAACAAAAACTTTAACAAAAGCAAAACCAGCTCTTTAATTGAGACTTTTTTTTCTCCTGCAAGACAAAATGAGCTTATTGGGAGGAAAACTGTGTGATAGCTTACAGTCGATTTCTTTCAGAGAGCAGTAATGGAAACTGTCCTTTTGAATATAATTACATATGTGAACAATCAGTGAGATCTGCCAAAGTTTTTGTTGCTGTGAAGTTAATCTTTCATCTTTTCAAACATTTATTTATAGATCCAGATCAGTTACAGGAAGAACAGCAGCAGCTATGGCCTCAATTATAAATGTTTGTACTAATTGGTAGAAAAGTGTATATATATACAAACACACATACCAGTACTCCAGACACACACCAGAAACTTCTGTACTGCTAAAAGTAAAAGCAAACTCATATTTTCCATTTCCATTTTTGAACCTACCTTTGTGTTATGCTACACATTTTACTGACTTATTAGGTTCAGACACTGCTTATCATTCAAACTTAGGTTATTCATACAAACCAAGCCTGAACATCAGATATTGGAAGGTCAGTTTTTGGCACTGCACTTCTGGAAAGATGTGAACCAGTTGGAAAGAATCTGAAGGAAAGAAACAGGAACGAGTAGAGGTCTAGAAAACATAACCGATAAGAAAGGATTGAAGGTACCAAAGTTGTTTAGTCTAGAGAAGAACGGACAGAGGGGAAAAATTTTTAATAGTTATCAGATCTCTGAAAAGCAGCTACCCTTATCTGTTTTCCAAGCTGATGGCTGATAAAGCAAGAAGGAATGATCTTAAACGTGGTAAGGGAGAGACAGATGAGACACTAGGAAATATACTGTAATGGTATGGCCAGAGAAGCACTGGAAGAGTGCTTGAATCTCGATCATCTGGAGATTTTAAAGAGTAGCTTAGAAAAACATCAGCCAAGAGTAGACTTTGGAGGGGGTGCAGAGGAAGGAATGAAGAAGTTGAACTAGGCAATCTTTTGAGGATCTTTGGAAAACTCCTTGTTTCTGGATTACGTGATTTTACATCCTGGGCTGTTATAGTAGGGTATCACACTCCCTTCAATACCCTTCCAGGTGTTCACGATGGCCTGGGGACAGATCTCATTTTCCAGATCAGGATGTGCCAGTGGAAGATGTTGCACACAGTGGGAGCATACCATTTCTTTGTTCTGTCTTTCCACTCAGCTACCAGAGTGGCTAATGTGGATGCTCCAAAGCCATTTCAGCCAAAATAATTAAATTAGTAAAGATCTATTTGAAGTGTGTGTGCTAATCTGGCTATTTCATTTGACTGAGCAACTTCTGCCAGTAGATCTCCAGCATGATTAATGATAAGGAGGAGGTAAGACTGGACTATTTGGTTGAGCAAGTTTTCTTCTCTCCTCTTAAAACTTTGCAGACATTGTTCTGACCATAATTGTCCCTACTAATCTTGCTGCTTTCCTGCTTGCCATCCTTTCTTCAAGGAACAAATCTCTTTACCATTTCCTCACATCCAATTAATTTTTAGATAATTTTTGCTCTGTTGGACAAAACTCACACATGGGTTGTACCTCTGACATTTTTTACTGGACATAAAGTTAATTTATGTTAGGATAAGTTACAGTCAGTACAAGACAGACTGGAGTTGGAGGCTGTCGTTGTCCTCAGAAAGAAATGGGCAAGGTAGATAATGTTTTAGCGTTGTTTTAAATATCATGTTCATTTTGATATATTGCCTTTCTGGCAAACCAGGTCCATTCTTCAGGAACTGCCAGCATGAAGCTGATAATGCATTACACACTGCAAAATCAGTCCAAGAAGTTATAGTGGTAACTGGCAAAGCCTCCTCTTCTCAACAGCTTGTTAATATTTAGAGGGTAACTCGGACATTTCAGTTCTTTGCTAGCTGAAATTCAGGGTATAACTTTAGATTCTGGGGAAGAAAATGGAAACTACTAAGAGACTGATCACATGGTACTTCTCAGACTCTTGCTCTGGGACCCCAAATGGTCTCAGAGGTTGTACACTTCACCTTTCAATGCCTGAATTCAAGTCGGACCAGCAGACCCAAGCCAGGTGCGTGGTCCCTCTCTTCAGTGGAAGGGGAGAGGAAAGCACCTCAGAGTGGAGGGCACTGCAAATGCCTATGAGCTGGGCAGAAAGCCACCCCAGCTACCCCAGCTGGCCACTGGAAAACACAATGGGTAGAGATGCCCTGAAAAACACTGTTTTCTCCTGGGGCCTGTCCTAGCCATTGATTTATGTTCAGGTTGCTGTGAGGCTCCTGTGGATCTTCTTGAAAAGGGGTCCATGAGTGATACGCCAGAGAAAGGAGGTAAATATGAGAGGGCAGACTGGGGAAGGATGCTCACCTCAGTGAGTGAGGCACCTGGTAGCTAATCTGAGCCTTACAGCTGTGATATGCAATAACAGGCAGATGAGTGCTCCTATTACAGGCAAAAGTGTGAATTATTCTCCTTTCTACCCGGTGCCTCCGAGTGAATCTGTTGTTACCATACCCCTGGGGACTGATTTTGGTCAGAGCTGGAGATTGTTTTCAGCCTTGTGTTTCCCACACCCCAGAGCTATCCCCTACCTGTGGAGTCTCTGGCCAGGGAGAGGAGACTGCTGCCATCACCCTCTCTTCCTCTAGTGTCGTGGTTTAACTGGTTGACAGCTAAAACAACTGCACAGCTGTTTGCTCACTCCCCCTCTCAGTGGCAAGGGAGAGAGAATTGGGGGGGGGGGAAGTAAAACTCATGGGTTGAGATAAAGACAGTTTAATGGGACAGAAAAGATGATGATGATGGTGATGATGATGATAATAATAATAATAATAATAATAATACAAATACAAAACAAGTGATGCACAGCACAATTTCTCACCACCCAAAGCTGATGCCTATCTAGTTCCTGAGCTGCGCCACCTCCTGGCCAACTCCCTCAATTCTGTACTGAGCATGATGTCATATGGTATGGAATATCCCTGTGGCCAGTTTAGGTCATCTGTCCTGCCTGTGTCCCCTCCCAGCTTCTTGGGTGTCCCTCATCTTCTTGTTGGCAGGGCAGTATGAGAAGCTGAAAAGTCCTTGACTGCTTGGCAACAACTAAAATATCAGTGTGTTATCAACATTATTCTCATCCTGAATCCAAACCACAGCACTATACCTGCTGCTAGGAAGAAAACGAACTCTATTCCTGCTGAAACCAGGACATCTAGCTACATCTGACAAGGGAAGAGTCTTCACCTTCTCTAGTTTTGAAACAAAGGTAAGGAAAATGTTCGGGACTGTGAATCTTGAGGGATATAACAGAACAAGGTGCATTCACCCCAGAATATAAAATAAAAACCTTTCCCAAATAACTTTTAGTTGTCTTGGCTGTGTCCATACTCAGTATGCTAGCTGTTGTCCATCATTGAGATGTGCTTATTTGCAGCATCTCCTCTGCTGGCCTCTTTGGAGGAAGCAATATTTTGCAGGACTGGAGGGAAAATACTGATGAAAGAATCTGAAGGCATTGTATCTTTGTTAACTGATGTGTCTTTTTTGAGACTATGTAAAAGGGGGTGGAGGGGGGAGCAGTGTTATTGACAGGGATAATCTTCCTATTACACAGATATTTTACTAGGGACCTCATGAAAGTGGACATGTTTAGCAATGCATTGCAGACTGATAAACCTGAGTCCATAACTACTAAAAGGCTACAATAAACCCCAAATGTTCTTCCAGTATTTGAGGCCTTGCGTCGATCTGCCACATCTCTTGTCCTACCTTGCATTTCTGGACCCTCTAAAATTCCCAGGTGTATATAAGCATGACTCACACAACTTCCATCTGCTCTGTGATCCATGTTGGGCATAAGAACCTTATATTGCTGCCATGAAGCCAAAGGGCTCTCTTCAAACTAAACACACTTTTTGGGTGTGTATAATAATGCTGTCTTAAAAGGATACTCCCATCTGAAGATTTTATTGCACTTACATGTAACTGTTTGGATGATGCAGAGGTCCTTAAAGGTTTGTATCCTTAGAAAAAATCAGTGATGCAATGGAAGATGAAAATGTATTCCAAAGAGCCAAACTTTTGCAAGAGTTCTTCAAGATTTATAATTGTCATAGTATTTAGCATGACCCTGATCATCCTTTAATTAAAGATTTAAAGTTGCTCTTGTTCTTCGTGACATTTGCAATCGCTCACTTCTTATAAAGATTCTTTGCTAATTTTGCAAGAGACACTGTACCTAGGGTCTATCTTTCTGTGTTGGATCTCTGCTTTCAAAGGCAAATACATGCAAAGATACATTTTATTCAGACCAAAAGCTGAAATCCCTGCCAGATATATCGTAACACTAATGAGGATCAATACAACTACTTTGCAGTGTTAGAAATAGCTATAAAAATGGAAGCTGGTTCCATTCTGTAAGACCTCAGTTTACAGGTTTACTTACAGTTTACAGATTCACTTACATTAATCTAATGAAATTTAACAAGATAGTTAAAAGTATGCCCACAGTTTCTTTTGAATATTTCCTTCTATCTGTAAAGCAGTTCTGGAAATGCTGCGTGACAAGAGAGAACTTAGAAGTCAATGGCAAAAGGTGTGTGGTGGGGGAAATTAGTAACACTGTTATTAAGAAGGACATTATTTTGCATGTATGCTGGTCAGAATAGAAAGACATTTACCAGAGCAAACCCCACTATCTAGAAACACAACATTGCCTAAAACATTTCAGCAGCACAGCCAAGGAGTAAGTGACTTCAGGAAATGAGAAGTAACTGGTTTAGCTCAGGAAAGCCAGCCACTTTCCTTGAAACAATTTCATAACCCTTCACTTGCATATAAATTGCAAGCAGCAAGAGACTTGTAAGAATTGTGCAGGCATGTTTTGTGTGATGAGCGGCCTCCTCCCAGCTGCAGTTTTTGGGGGCAGAGTGGGGGGAGCAGTAGCAGCAGTATTCGTAGGGTCACCATTCACACTTCAAACGGGACATATATGGGAACTAGAATAACACTGGTGCTGTTCTGAATGTATATTAGAAAGCACCAGAGTGGATATAATTTATCCCTATGGCATCCAGATGCCATGGAAACCCACCTCATGTAAGCCAGGATGTTTCTTTTATGATTTAAATTCCATTTCTTCTGGCCCACATGAAGCATATGAATACCACCAAGGGAGAATTCGCATATAAACTACCAAACGCTTCTTAGCAATATCAAACCTTTTCTAAAGTGACAGTAAGATCATTTGTATGATCCCTGTGTACATTTTCAATCTTTTAGTTGCTTCAAGAAGAAGCAGACAACTCTTTAATGTAAAATTTTATGTAAAGCTCTGTCTATGACATTTTAGTAGGAACACTCTCACACTCTCACATAAAACCAGATTGCATTGTACTTCCACTGGATGGAGAAATGGCCAGGACAGAGAGTGTAATGAAGATATTATTTCCTTACAGAGTGACTAAATAGAAGGCCCTAAAAGTTCTTAAAATCTTCCTTAATGGTTTAAACAACCATTTAATATCTCTTTTTGTAGCATGGTTCTCAATCTCTGAAGGTTCCCACTCATTATGAGATGGAAAAATAGATAATTCATATGCTAAAGAGGAGTACAACAGTTGTGTTGTTGGAAATCTACTTTAGGAGCAAAGTTTAATCTAAATTTTGTAGGAAAGGGAGAAGCTGCATGGCAAACTCTGGATTTTTTGTAATACCCTTAAAGTTCACTAGGGACCAGCTAAAGATTTGATCAGCTTTATTGTATTTTTTCAGAGTCAAACAAGCAAAGTAACTCAAACTGCCTGAATCCTCCCATGAAGTTTCTGTGGCTGAGTTCTGTAGGTTAGCTTGATGTCACAGAGGACAGATGTTATCTCTCCATCGCTCACTACCTTCCAGCTGTATCCTTCAGCTCCTTCACAAATCTGAAATGAATCTTACTGTGTTGAAACTTAGAAAACTCTTTTGTCTAAAATTGTTTCGTGTTAGCAGATGACTAATCCTTGCCATCTCTGCCTTCTTGTGCTATTAAGAACTTCCCCTTGTACTGCCTGTATTTTCCTATGTCTTGGTGCTGCAACACTTCCATTCACAGGTACTCTGCTTTTTTTTCACTACCTACAGCAGCTGCATTGATGACAGCAATTTATGTATGTATAAATACCCGGGGAAAAAAGTGAGTGCCATGCTTAATGCTCTAGAACATTTTGATAATGACAACGGCATATTTATTTTCTGTGAGGTTGGTCAATAGCTATTGGCAAGGTGCAGGGATGAACGGCTTCTGTCATCCCAGTTGGAGCTATATTCTTATGTAGAGTTTATTCATTAATAAACTCAAAGTAGAGTTTATTCAATAATATTGTTAAAATACTTAAACAAATATTTTCTTAGAAGTTCTGAGACTGACACTCTGTGTTGCCTACAGTATATGCTTCACCTCCAAAGACTGTTTTAGTAAAAGCCACTCTCCTGTTTTGCTGCTTCATTCCCCTGATATTGAAAGTCTCCAGCAGAGGAGCACAGAACTAGGCTACTGGGCTAGTTTTGGATGCCACCACCGCCAACCACCTGCATGAAATTATTACCCCAAAAAGAGTGAGCAGAGCAGAACATGTGCCCACACCTCGGTTGTTTCAGTTCAAGCTTAAGCTGCTGATGGCAGTGGATTACAATTAAGATGCCAAAGTGCAAAGCCCATGGCTTTCTGCCTGGTTTCTTCTGTGCCAATGGTGGTGACCACCAGCAGAAGAAAAAGCAGCCACAGAAGAGAGGAGACCCATAACATCTTCAGGTGCTCCAACTGTTGACCAGTGAATGTGATCATCTGTCAGAATAATTGCAGTCAGAGGTATCACTGCAAGTTGTACAGATGTATCTGAACATGTCTTTGAAGTATTTATGTTGGATATGGCCTGAGAAAAGGCTGAGGCAGCACAGAATCCAGCGCAGGCTGTGTTTCAGTTATTTATACAGCTTCTCAGCTGGTTTGCGTAACCCAAGCTGAGTTGTGCTGCCATAGCTACATAGTCACAGCATTCCCGCTAGTTTAAAGTTAGGCTGGGCTTGTGTGTACCAGCTCCAAGCACGGTTCCACACAAACAGACCAGCTCTACCATTATTTGTTTGTACAGTGGGGTTTCATTTCCCACTGGGACCTTCGGGCACCGCTGCAATAGAAATCATAATGAATCATTAATAACTTCTGCTGAATCATTTGAAAACTATTTGCTGTGCAGTTGATGTTTATTTATTAGTGCAGAATAGGTGATGCAACAAAAGACAGCAAACAAAATGAGCTGTGGACTGTTTTGCTCCAATTCATTGTACATTTTCTTCTGGGGATAATTATGTCTTAAAATGAAAGCAAATTATGTGCATCTGTGGTTGGGAAGATTCCCCTTGCCTCCAAGTATCTTCTTAAAATGGCTTTGTTTATTAGCCCTGGTATTGCTTTACTATTAATGCAGTATTGATAAAGTGTCTGGAGACAGATGTGGAGTTTTTTCAAAATAGAGTTATGAGATACCAGAACCGGGTATGTTCTGTCCTTCTGTTAGTATTTCTATGTTCTTTTGGCATAAATTCATGCCACCCTCCACCTTTGGACCCAAAACAGCTAGATGGAGCTCTTTCCTCTCTAATTAACAGGAAACTGTCTAAAAGAACTAATTTAAAATCTTTGAACCAATCCTGCCAATGAAAATATTCTCATTTTTTAAATAAGATAGCTCTGAGTAAGAACTATGTAGGAAGGTTTTGCAAGATTAGACTCAAAGGCTTAAACCAGAAAGATGTTAACAGTGTACATGTGAACAGAGCGAGTTCTGCAGTGCATGGACTATTGACAAAAAAGATAAAATGAAAGATAATGAAGTATAACTTGAAGATTTCCTGTCAAGCAGTATCTCTGTAATTTATATACACATATATACAAAAGATTGCATCAGATGATATAATGGTCTGTCTTTGACTCAGTGAATCTAGACAGATGTCAAGTGCATTTGTTAGTGAAGATAGCAAAGATGCTGCTTGGAAGAAGCTGTTTTGAAACAAGCCAGGTAAAGTTTCTGTGATCTTAAATAGCATGGCCAAGAGAAGACTAAACATTGTCTTGAAAATGTACAAATCAGGGCAGCAGTTACTCTTGCTAAGTTAGGAAAGCCTGCCCTAGTATGGATATATTTCCTTCTGTCAGCCCTCAGGAAAGAAAAATAAATGAAAATGGAGAGCTATTTGCCTTAAAAATATACACAGTAAAGATATGCATAATTTATATAAATTTAATTAGATGTTACATTTTGGAAAAGTAAAGGTAACTGTAATAAAGATCTGAAGATGTTCATGCTTTGTTTTCCTTTCTAATGCATGTACTTACGCTGGGATTGCACTAAAACCTCTTCGAATCAATGGAAGTTTTTCCACTGATTTGGGGGAACTAAAAATAATCTATGTACCATAATTGCTTTCACAAACAACTCATCAAACTCCATTTTTGAAACTGTGCTTCTGACAACTACTAAGAGATTCTGGTTATAGACACAGCTGAGCTGCCTGCTTCTGCTTTGTTCTCCCCTGCATAGTCTACCAACACCATAAGCTAGCCGAGGGGGCAGATTTGCAGTGGCACGTTGTGGCACCCACGTATCACCTCAACTTCAGGCGCACAAGTGTTTTCCAGAGGCTACCACCACCTCCTGCTAGTTCTGCTGTCCAAGACCTGGAGCCTGTCTTCCTAGGCAGCCGAAGGGTGGTGGGTATACTTGCTTCCCTTAAGTACCTCCATTGCCATGGCCCACAATAGAGGACTCTAAAGTGGACCCTGGGATTTTCTTTGCTGTACGTGGCACTGTGGGCCTGAAGGAGTCTGCCTGAGCTGCATAATTCAGTCTCATGCTGTTACAGTCAATCACAACTTCTGTCCCTCTTTGCCTGTTTACCTCCAACTAACAATAGTTATTGTTTGTTGCCACAGCTCCTACTGGAAAACTGTTCCAGGATCTCACTGCACTGAAGATTAGAAACCTTCTAATCTCCAGATATAACTTATTAATAGCCAGTTTTTACCTACCTGTTCTTGCACACCTCAAAGTTTAAATAGACCTTCTCCCTCCATGGTGCTAATGGAATAGAGTCAAGCTGTGTACATTAGCAAATTAATTTCAGTAATAAGACTGGATTGGCAGACAGAAGAAGTCAGTGCTGAGAGTCTTGTGTTACATCCTTTACAGGCAATTTGGAGTTTACTTGGGATATGATTTATTCTGGTTGAAGGCCTCCACTTCACATGTGGTTCAAAGCTTTCTAAATGAAATCTGTGCTTCAGACCTTTTCTTCCTGAATCTCAGGTTCCTCTAGGAAGTGCCGTGCTGTCCGTCTGCCTCATGCAGACTCATGCCACTGCTCACAGCAGTTTCCTCACTGCTATTATCTGTGTAAGGTCAAACATATGAAAGTATCACTTCTGTTCCTGCTCATGCTGCCTCTGCATGACATCATGTGCAACTTCATCCACCTCCCTCCTCATAGTCCTCACAGTGTCTGCTGCACTGTGCTGCAGGCAAGGAGTGAATCCTGTGGCTTCAGAAGGTGGCCCAGTATGACAGCCAGAGTGAACTGATGCTTGCACTCCCAGATTTCTGTGTCTGCTCTGACTACTTTTCCCAGGCTTGACTGGTGTTGAGTTGAGACTACTGGCACTGCATCACCATTGGGATGACCAGGAGTGGGTATGAAATTTCCCACTGCAGCAAAGCACCACCAAGATTGTCTGTTGTGAGCTGGCGCCAGGACTTTACCATCCTGACATGAAATTTTGCAAGCTGATATCTGTGTTACAAATATCAGCATTAGCCCTATGGAGCCTTAAATACTTCAAAACCTGGTCTATGGCTAACCAGTGTGGGATGGGCAAGTCCACCATGGACAGGGTGCAGTGAAGCTCTCCAAGACCATCCTCCACACCTGCTTCCTACATATAGTGCAAATAGGTGACATCAGCAAAATTGTTGAGAACTTTGCAATCCAGGGGTTGTAGAACTGTGTGTGTCATGGAGGAGAGGGGCAGGGCCCTTCTTTCTCATCCACTTCCCAGTGCATGGCAGCTACAATCACCTAAACTGCAAGGGCTACCACCAGTTGTTGCTCAGGCCCAAGGCAGGCCAAGATGCCTTGACAGAGTTCACCGAAAGGACTCAGGAAACTCATGCCTTCTGCAACTCTGGCCATGAAGTCAGCGGGGTGCTGGCACCATCTTTTCAAGATGAATGAGGATCATTCAGGGCATTCAGGGCCCTATAGAGATGCTGCATATCCACACGTCACAGGATCATGAGTCTGTGCTCCTACATGGTCAAGGATGGGAACGCTCCCTTACTGCAAGGAGCTTCTTACTGCATGTGCATTTGGCCAACACACTGCAAGGTGGAGGGCCGTGCAGGGTAGCCTTGATGCCAGTGCCCTCCAAATTATGGGTGCCTGCTGTGTACTGCAGGGTTATGGGAGAACACATTTTGGACTGAAACTGTGAGGAACAGTTTCTTTGGAAAAACTGTGTACAACCTGTTACACTCTGCACACAAAACACCCAGGATGACATGCATTCTTGGGATGCTATCTGTTCCTTCACTGATGGAGAGCATCTGAAACAAGATGTTTAAATGCCCCCATCTTTTCCAGAAATGAAACTTCATAATGGAAATCAGATATTTTTTTTAAAATAAAATTTAAAAAATTTTAAAAAATCTCTAAATGTCTTTTAGGTCTGTTTAGTCTTTCTTTTTCTCCAGGAGAAGCTACAGGGGATTTCTATAGCCCTAGGAGGGACTTCAGCTGCTCACTGGTAGCACCCAATACACTATCCCTTTTCAGCAAACATGATTACTCTACTTTAGCTCTCTCTGCCTCCTGTGACTTTTTCTGCATATCAGTACGTGCTTTGACTCAATAACTCTCAGGAAACCACCCCCACCCTCCATTGAGGTGACTCTCCTGCTCTCATGGGTCTTTCCTGGAGTAGCTGCTCAGGGGGATATATCAGCCAGAATTTACATGCAGCTCAGGTGAAAGGGGTGGTGGGTAGGTATGTTTTTTGCTGCTTAGCAAAGATCTAACAGGAGAAGGGGGCCTTGAGGGTAGTTTGCTTGCATGTGGCACTGCAGGGAGCTGGCAGCAGACACAGTGGTGGGAGGGAAGCTTGTTGAAGGCTCTGTTAGTTGAAGCTGCCTGGGGGATGGGACAATCAATAAGTGTTGGAGTAGTAGAGATACCTGGCCCTGAACAGTGTGAAGGGACCCCTCAGCGATAAGATTCTCCTCCTGTGTTAAGCAAAACTTTCCCTTACTCCTTTATTCTTTTCAAATTTTAGAAAAAAACTCTCATCTCTTCTGCGCCTAGTCTTTTGCCTCAAATACTCGATTCACAGAGACACTGAGCCCTTCCAGCCTCACAAATTGCCCAATGTCCTTTCCCCGCAGACACTTAAAGCTGGAGACCCAGAAACTGTGCTTGCCCTCCCACACATGAAGCACTTAGGGGCCAAGCTTTCTGCACTGACACAGCTATTCAAGGAACCACTACTACACCCTTCCCATGCTATGATGGGCCATCAGTACCTGCAATCCACACTCCCCTCTCCTGCAGCTTTCTCTTATCCCATGTTTTTTAAAAGAAAGAAAAAAAAGAAGAAAAAAAATACTGCACATGCTAGGATGGCCCAGAGTTTTAGATCAAGGTGAAATACCTGTAGCTAAGCAGAAATGGGTTAGCATAGGTGACTTCACCTCCTGAGTTGGCAGGCCCCATCACTTTTATGGACATTAACATGGTAGAGTGTGGGAAAGCCAACATGGCCAAGAACTGCTTAGGAGCACAGACAGATAAAGAGATATGGAGAAGGGATGCAGGAGGTAGGGAAGAAAACACAGTCAGCAGTGCAGACATCGCCCTGGGGAGCAGTGCCCATTGCTGTCAGTGGTGTAACACAATTCAGTGTGTATAATGGTGGCAAAAACTGACTACCATGGCCGAATCAAAAGGGTGACACAATGCCTGTAACTGTGCCTGCTGAAGAGAGGAAATCAGTCACCAAGCTGTCCAGAGCTTGCTCTCTCTCCACCAGGCTCTCTACCTGCAATTGCTGGTGTACCTCCAGCTCCTTCCCTTAGGAACCTGGGCTTGAAACTCTGAAGAAAGGTGGAGGAGCTTCTGTTGTTGCCACTTCTCCTGTTCCTGAGCTCCTCACCCTTTTGAGCATCTGGAATAATCCTTCTAAAACCAGCTTTGAGTTGTCTATCTCTTCTCCTTCCTTGGTGCTCCTGTGAGCCTGAGGCAGTGCACCATCCTCTGGGGTGGCCTCTTGACCCTTCTGCTTACAGCAGCATTGGGATGGGCAGGGAAAGGAAGGATGAGGCAAAATCTTTGCCCCATCTTCCTGAGAGGGCTTTTGGAGGAGAGGAAAGCAAGCTTGCCAGTCCTTCTGTGCCTCTGAGGGTGCAGTACCCTGTTCTGTTGCCTGTGGTCATCCTCCCCACTGTTCCCAAGCTGTCATGGGCACAGCTTTCTGGAGAGCTGGAACAGACCATTTTCTACCCTGACAGACTCCTCTGAGAGGCAGGTGAAGTCAAGGTCTGAATAGCCCACCAGGTACTGATTAATTACCTCTATGTCACGTCCAGCACTTTGACATAGGAGACAAAGTCTCCAGTGGGCAGTTAACCTCTGCAGCAGAGGAAGGCAGAGCAGCATAAAGCTTTAAGTGTTCAAGTGCTGAGAGGGGCAGAGCAGAGTTGCTGTTAGGCAGTGACAGCAGACAGCTTCCTCCATGCTCACAGTGACCCCTTACTTTGCTTTCACTGCCTGGAATGTGTATGTATTGAGCCAAGATATTCTGGCTCCCAGAGGCAGTAGATGAAATTTTTGATTGCAGTGAGGACATCCCCTCAGGATTTGTCACCAGTTTGCTGGATGCCTTGCTACCACCTGTCAGGCTGAGGAATGGTCTGGGGTGTGTGTTATAGGGGCTGTGCAGAAACCTGCTGGGCGCTCCCTCCAGTAACCAGACTCCTGGAGTTGCTGCTGATGCCAACATATGTCCACTTTCCCATCTCTCTCCAGATCATGAGACACCATGCTGTGACTTCTGTTAGAAATGATGGTGTGTCTGCAAATATGATGGAGAACCCTTTTGTGTCTCCACTTTTCTTCTAGAAATACGAGACCCACATACTATCCTCTGTTTGCAGACTCCCTGCTCAAATAGGGAACAAAACTGCTTCTCTGTCCCAGACGCTGTGTTCCTGGAAGCACATTTTCTCCAGAACTTCATTGACTATTTGGTGCCATAATGGATTTCTGTGAAAGGACAGGCATGACCATGGGAAGTCCTGGAAGGAGACAGGCATGCACAAGCATGCAGAACCATGCAGTTTCTTTTTTGGTGTGAGAATGTTGAAGAAAGCTGGAGGAGAGTGGTAGCCAGCTGCTACTCCAGTAGCATCCTTATGTCATAAATACAGGGAAACATTTCAGCATCTACTTTTCAGTCTCGTGATTGAGGGCAGGAATGGGACCAATAATGATATTGTGCATGGTGCCATCGCTACATCTTCAGATGATAATCCAGTGCATACAGGAAGGGGAAGGGACCATGCAAGAGCGTCAGTCCACAGAAGGCTAAGAGGGATGAATCACCACAATGTGCTGCATTTCCAGCTTGCCTGGATGCCTGGCCTGAGCTAGATACTCCTGCTGGATGGGATTGGATGAAAGGTTTCGGATGTAGACAGTTGCTATGTGGAAAAACTCTCTGGCATCTTATAGCCCTTGGAGAACAGTTTGCAAAAGTGGTCAGACCAGCAATATGCTAAACCAAATCTCTAAATATACAGCTGTAATGCACCTGCGAGAGGTTTACTCCTTCTCTTCCCAGCCTAGAGGCAGGAGTATGAAACTATACCCTTACCCCTGCTTGAATTAACCTGGACAGCAGGTGAGTGGTGCAGGTCATGATGGGAGCAGCCAAAGCAGGATCCCCTCAGAATTCCCTCACATGCCTTCCACAGGGTGGAGGGGAGGGATCTCTAGGTCAGTACTGGCCTGATGGCACCGTGACCCAAGGTTGTGGAGGTTCAAACAAGCAGCCAATGTTGTGGTGGACTCCCAACCACAGAACTTTTAAAGCTGTCTGTAATAGATACAGATCTTCTCCAGTCCCCACAGTGTGATTATGTTCTTCAGAAAAACTACTTTCTCTTCTTGAATTTCTTGCAACATTGCTAACAACCTGCTGATGCTGCCACTGTGTTATTCATCTGCCCAAATAGTTTTCAGCCTGTTCATCTCATAGTTTTATGAAAGATGTCATTTCCTCAAGTCTCTGTGAATCTTCTAGGAGAACGGGCAGATGTCTGATACTTTGACAGAGAAGACAAATATTACAAGTTGGAAAAGGAAACACTGACCAGGTTGGGTTGGTAACCAAGGGGAAGGGTAGCAAACCCAGAGATGCCTCTGTAGAAGATGAAGGGTCACCTGCAAAAATAGCTGAGGCAAAGCAGTTGTTGATAAATAGAAAGGGAGAGATGACACTTGTTCCTTTGCATGGCAGGAGAGACACTTTATGGTGTTGTGGGATCTGTGGAAGAGTCAAGAGAAGCCTCACAGCATAGATATTTTACATAAAACCTAGTGGCAACGTGGCCCACACCCTGGCTTGAAACCCACTGTCTTCATGGAGCATCAGAGCACTTCTGAAGCGGCCATTTCATTTTAATTTCCTCCAAGGGAAATGTAACTTGTGCACACCAAAATCACTCTGCTGCCTGAACCAATATGCTGGAATAGAGGCAAACAGGGAAGTCTCTTCAAAACTGCACAACTGTTTCAAGCCACAGTATCAATGTAGACATTCCCTCACACTCTCTTTTCAGCCTTTTGAGGGTGAGGGGAAACAAGCTAAGATTTTCACGTTAGTGTCCTGGCCTTGAAGTTGAGATGTGGCATTGTAGATTGGTGCAATACCTACAGGACCCCTGGCCTAGTTTCCATGCCCACTTCCTTTTCTAAGGAATTTGAGTATAGGGATGCTTTTCTGCATCTGACCCATCCAAATATAAAAGTTGGTATCTGGACTTGGGAATGTGGAAGCATCTATGGATCAGTATTATGGACATGACTTGTAGGTTGCCTCCTCTGAACCTATTAGGTTTCACTGCAGCTGGATGCTTCCTGCTGTGTCCAAAAAGACTAAAGTTAATGGCAACTTTAGTTATATGTAGAGAGTCTTTTTTTTTTTTTTCTTTTTTTTTTCATTTGGCAGTATATAATTCAAGAAGATGCTTTGCAAACGTCCTATGCTTTTGAAAAGATTGAACAAAAGTAATCTAAGTAATTTGGGACACTAAACTTATAACATCAGATCTATGTACTTTCTTTCATTTTTCTCCTTAAATGATACTTTTTAACTGAACAAAGTGGAAAAAAATGGACTGGGGTTTTTTACGCTACCAAAGTGTAACAATGGGCTGTGATTTAAAACATTTCTATTTCCTCTCTTTAGGACATAATGTGCAAAATCTTTGCACATAGTAACACATATTTTGGAAGCAAATCTTTGACATAGAATTATAATTATTAAAAAATGAAATGAAAACTTCCCAATTTGGTGTCTGGTATTTCCCATTCACTGCTTTGTATCTTCCAGTTGGATAAGCATCAATGAATCATCACAAGGTGTTTGCCTGAGCTTCAGCTGCGTGATCACATCTAACTTTGTTCCTCACAACCCGAGGGATTAGCAGGAGCATAAATTAAGAGTTTTACCTACCTCAACCACTAAGCACAAATATCCAAGTTTTATTTATCTTTTTACACTTATTGTGTGATAATAATCAATATGAGATTTTTTTTTTTTTCTCTTTTGATGCATTTCTTTGGAAACAAGGATTCCAGAGGAATCATTGCTGAGATTTTGCAGACTATCAGGCACCAAAAATCTCCTGAAATACCTGACAAAAAGTATTTACAATCAGATCTGCTCAATCCTAAATCAATCATCAAGTCCCATTTCTACACAGGCTAGAAGAATCTTTGGCCAACACAACGGTGACAGGAAACCGGATAACCAGGTATTTGGATAAAGTAAGAAGGGATTACCCAGACATGAGTGATGTTCTGCAAAACAAGGAAGACTAAATGCCATTTCAGAGTTGAGAAAGGCAGATGAGAAGTAGTACTGCATACTGACTCCTCTTTCCCCTATCAATAGTAGGACCTGGGGTGAAGAATCCCTTGACAGCTGTGGGGCTCGCAGGAAGCTGCCAACAGAGCCCAGCTGCACATGCACTGTGGCAAACAGGGCTCAGGCACTCCACCTGGAAGACAAGGCACCTGGCATGCAGGAACTGCTGGTTGGTTGGCAGAGCCATAGGAGAGATCACAGAATCATAGAATCACAGAATCATAGAATCATAGAACCACAGAATGGTTTGGGTAGGAAGGGACCTCAAAGACCACCTAGTTCCAACCCCCCTGCCATGGGCAGGGACACCCTCCACTAGACCAGGTTGCCCAAAGCCCCATCCAGCCTGGCCTTAAACACTGCCAGGGATGGGGCCTCCACAATCAAAGGAAACTCAGTTTTTAAACTCCTGTGTTACCAGTGCCCTGCTCTGCTGATACGAGACATCTTTGGTGTCCTCGTTTTTTCTTCTCCCATTTTGAACAATGCAAGGAACATGTTCCCAGTACAGCTCATGAAGCTGCCTGTACACGCTCCTCCCTGAGCCCTCTTCTTAGGACCTTCTACAATGACCCTGGGGGAAGTCAGTATCTTATAATGGCAGTGGGGATTCCCGTTATTAAGTAGTCAATAAAAAATTAAGCTTCACTTTGTTTAGATTCCTATAGTTTATCTACTTTGTCATGCGCTTAGAAATGTTATGCTTGCCATACTTCTCTTTCTCCTATTGTTTGTAACACTCACTTGTGTTATTTCCTATGCTAAAATGTAGGATGTTATCAGATGTCTGTGGAATGGAAGCGAGCGTGTCTATAAAGGGATATTCTACATAACTAGTTGCTTCTCTGAGATGTGGGAGTATACTGACATAATCATTTGTGCATCTGAGCCTCCTCTGATTCCTTTCAGACCCCTTATCATACCCAACATACTTCAAGTGAGAGAGTATTTTTGAATTTGTAGTTGAATATTAACCATTTCATATTTATTGTCTCAGATAACCAGGTTGGGGATAAGGTGAGGAAAACAAATGGTGAAGGTACTATGTCACAGAGAAAACAAGAAGATTTTAAAAGCTGTCAAACTAAAACAGATCATTCTCTTCCAGGCAGCAGCCCACGTCAGATACTTCAGGAAAAATCTCATCTAATATCCATAGAGTTGGTTTCTAATGTTGCTGATGGTATTCTTTCCTGATCCATTAGTGATCTAAAAAATTTCCTGTCCTGAAAAATGAGTCTTAGAATGGATCAGGATGTTCTAAAATAGGAAATCAGGAAGACATTTCTCCAAATGGAAACATTAGGATTTGTGACGATGGTGATAAAAGACTGACAGCTGTGAAAAGTCATCATCAACCATACCTGTAAATTAACACATCTGCACTCTGTTAGGGAAATGTGGCACTATTTCTTCATTTTCTTGTCTTGTTAAATTGTTTTCTTCTTCCTTCCTTCCTTCTTTCCTTCCACTGCCTGCACCCCCCCTAAACAAGGGATCTAATCGGGGTAGAGACGGCAGGTAGGAAGAGAAAGAGGAAACAGCTAGTGGAACGGTAGGGCTGGGCAGGCTGGCAGGCAGATTAGCCAGGTGATGGATGATATTCAGGAATGTTTGCACACTGTGCCTCCTTAATTGCTCTCCATGAAGTAGTGAACTAAAGAGGGAAGGGCCGATTTTATTTTAATCTGAATTGCTCACATAACCAGTGTTTCGTTTCATCAGACCCTTTCCCTTGTCAGCTTGAGCTCCCTGTCATCCTGTCAATGAATATTCTCACTCTTTCTGGTTTTTATATGTCTTATGCATTTTGCTATTCAGTTTTCTTAGTAATGATAGCAAAGCAGGCTGATGGATGCAAAAGGGGAGCAAAATGCATGCTTACTATCCTTGAATTACATACTACTTGCTAGAGTGCAGTACAAAACACTGTCCATGTTATAAAATCAGAGCATGTCAGAGTAAATTATTAGCAGAAAACTTATCCCTCCACAACTCCCATACCCTCAAGTCTGAGGGAATATCCTATATAAACATTTGATGTATGCAATCTTTCTTTGATATAATTTTATTCCTAACGAAGAACAAAATTCAAAGCTTCAGTTAGGCAAAAGGTAAAGTGAGAAACAGAAAGCAGCGATGGGCAGGGTCTAGGCAAAGGTAGAGTTGCACAGATACGTACCTAATCTGTCTTTTTCCATGCCAGGATTAGATTTTTTCCCAACAGCCACTAATGCCTGCGCCCTCCCTGAGGGGCTCCCTGCCAAAGGGGGTCCCTACCAAGGCTTCAGGACTAAGCACGGCAAATGGCAGCAAGCTCCCTGCTCAAGACAGCTTTGTTGCCCTTGTTGGAGCTTGAGGTGAGGATGAGTAAAATACCATCTCTGAGCAGACTGGCAGAGGTAGCGTGCTTCTGCTCTTTCCAGCTGGGACCTGAATGTTCATTTGCACAAGCGAAGGGGCCTTTTCCTTTTTTAGATCGTGCAACTTAAAGTGCGTATTCAGTAAAATGACTTGGATAGTTGCAGTGCAGTCCCACTTTGTTAATTAAACCAGAGGTGCGTTTAATTCATTTTGACAGCACACTTCTTCCCCCTGTTATATTTGTAACAGCAGGACTCCTACTCGCTGGCTAATAGTTCCAGAGAAACATGCAATTACAGAAATTGCCTATCAGTCTTCAAGTCTCTTGCCGTGACCAACATAGTGAAAGCACTGAAACTTCTCTGACCAGATGTGACCCGGGTGTCTGCCACGGAGGCTTTCCTGTCCCTCCAGGCAATCACCGGCAGCACAAAGGTGTGTGTCAGGATGGGGACAGAAGCATAGCTACAGATGTTCTTACTGGCTGTCAAATTCCTCAATCCTATTTAGAAATAAGCACTGTTCGTTCTGATCCCTTGAGCTAAATCTTGGAGTAGACTTAACTAGTTACCTAACACAAAAAGTGAAAAAGAGAGTAGGTGTATGGTGTGAATCCATGGTGACGCGCAGACGAGATGTTAGACAGGGTAGGAAGAAACTATGTTTCCTCTCATCTATCAGCTAACTATGAGAATGGTAACCAGAGAAAATGCAGTCTGGTAGGAGAAACTGGAATCTACCGCAATGTTTCCATTGTGACCCATTAAAGAAAAATATCAGCAATAACATCTGGAAGTGTAAAAGAGAAAAAGAAAAGAAGCATTGCTTTTGGCAGAAGAAAAGCTGACGGTTTCCTTCCATCCACATCTATACTTTCTATGTCTGTTCGTTTTCCACCATAGCCCTAGGACGCACTTTGAACAATGGTCCATAAGAACATTCACCATCTCAGAAAAATGTTTGAAAGTGCTATCTTTGTCCATTATATGCAGCATTTTAACCTGCAGCTGAAAATACAACACAAGAATTCATTAGATGCCACTGCACCCCTGTGAGTCAGGAAAGGATTTTCTTCTTTATTTTGCAAAGAAACAATAAACAACAGCAATTATCCATGCTCAAACATAAACCTACAACATCGATAACAAAAGCTAAAACACGGTGCAGCTTTCCTCTGTGCAACTGTCATCTTCTTCCTTTTAATACATTTACCAGTTAAAAAAGAATGAGGAATTCAAGCGAGTGAAACACAGGGAATTATTCATGTAGGCTAACCACAACCTCGTAAGGCCAGTCTCCCTGGACACTAAATGGAGACAGTTAGGATGAGCTGCCTGCTAAAGAAGACTTACTTTCTCTCTCTTTCTGTCATGGTCTCTCTCAGCTTCTGAACACAGGTGGCCAACCGCACATGGCTCGTGAGCAGTTTGGAGAAGATGCCCATGTGAGAGCAACGCTAGATGCTTCTTGAGGTAATGCAGGAGCTGAGGCCAGAGGACAGTCCAGAACCCAGAGCGGGGAGGAAGCTGCGGACTCCAGCACTGACCTTTCACGTCCCTTTCAGGTCCCACGGTGAAGCAATGAGACCCTTGATCAAAGCAACCTCCTTCCTCCTGGGTCATGCCCTTGTGTTCCTCTTCTCCTCGGATCTCCTGTGTACGCGCTATGCGCTTTATGACTTTTGATCATGCAAATACGCTATATGCCTCATATTGGCAGGAAGACCGATTACCCTGGAGTTATTGAAGAAATTATGCTAAAGTCAGCAGGGAGACGCCCTTCAGGCTGAGATATGGTTTTTTAAAAGTTATTTTTAGACTTTTAATTTCAATTGAAAACAATTTTTTAAAGTATATGAGTCCCTGAGAGCATGAGAGTTAAGCACACAAATACCTTTAAATCTGTGGTTCCTAATCCATGCTGAATATGCATTACCACCTTAGGCGAAACAAGACACTTGAAGGTTTAATGTTTGATCTAAGGCCTCAGCTGACATTTATCAGAGCTGGTCAGGTGCCTGTTCATTTATTTTCTCCCCCAAGAAAAGTATTTCCACATTTTAAAATAATTATTGTAATTATTTTCTCTAATTAAAGAGTTGAATTGACAAATATTTCACAAGTTATTTCACTTTCTTGTCTGACTTACTCACTTCTTGTGTGTGTGTGTTTGCCTTAGTGAGCAAAGAGAGCTGGGACATTGCAGCCGACGTAAAAGCGCAACCCTTTGTTTTTTTAGTATGCAATGACTTGCTTGGTGCCCTGGAAATTTATTTCCATGACAGCCTTCTTGAATGGCATATTTGCCATTTTCAGTTTACTCTGTGTGTGTTTGCGTATGCGTGTGTGAGCGTGCGTGTGTGCTGGCAGGTGGGTGTGCCCGGAGAACAATTCCCATTGATGAGAATGGCGAGGAGGAGGTATTTAGGAGACGTTATGAAAGACTTAGAAGGAAATAGCGTGCGTAGCTGCCAGCGCAAATTAATTATTAATGTTTATAGCTTAAAAGTTTTTAGAAGCCCAGCTGTTCAGGCTATGCGTGTGTGTACGTACGCGTGTGTGTACGTACGTGTGTGTGTAAATATAAAGGTTAATGACTCACACTGTATTTAGTCAATGAATGAGTAAAAGTGCCCAGGCTTCAAGCAGCAACTAGCAGACATGCCTGAGAATATCCACCCTAGTAATTATCACCCAGAACCCGTAAACAGTGAAATTTCATTTGCTTGGGACAGTCTGGCAGCCATTGACATTTATAGGAACCTTTATGATGTGACAAAGAGACGTGTTTTGTTTTGTTTTGTTTTGTTTTGTTTTGTTTTTTACAAAAGCGTGATGTATGTTTACAGGTCAACGTTCGTACTGAAGACAGCAGATTATGTTTTATTCCAGGACAAGCCATGTAGCTGGTTTGAAACAGTAGAAGTCTGGTGTTCCCAGAAATGACCTGTATTTGAGGAAACAGTTGCATAACCAGCCAACATCCAGCTTGGCATGAGAGCTCGTTTTGTCTTCATCTCCGAATACCTTATGGAAAAATTTTGTACGGAAAAAAACCTCCTTCTCATCCCCAAAAAGTAGAGAGAGACAAAGAGCTAAAAATTAAAAAAAGCATTAAGATACTATAGCTGAATACGAAAAGTGAATTCTGATTTTTTAATGAATTATTTATTTGCAAAAAGGAAAAGAAATTACGATTTTCACGCCTTCTCCAGTAGTAAGAGCTCTTGCTAACAACCGAGAAGGCCTAGGTTCTGCTCTTTTCTCTGCTTAAGTGGATTTACACCTGGATCTGCAGCCCCATGTGCAGTGTGTCTGAATGCTCTGAAATAAGTTGTGTGTTCTCAGTCTCTCTGGCTGAAGCTTTCTTAATCTATATGCAATCCTGAAACATGCACTGAACCTGGTATTTGAAACCATGCATAAACCCCATCTAAACCACCCTGGAGTTTATTCTGTCTGTACCAATGAGTATTTAAGCCTTTTCTTTCTAGTGAGAGGATGGAGGAGGAAATTGAACTTCAGATTCCCACATTACTGAAAAAGTAATGGCAGATTTTTAATTTTTTTCCATGGTATTTTTGTGATCAATGACTACATCTATCCTTTCTTTCCCATTATGTTGTTGTTTTGAATTACCTTGCTTGGAAACAAACAAAAAGTTCAATTTGTTCCAAGATTTTGGCTTCTTTTTTTAATTATTATTTCAATAAGACAAATGAGATGCCTTTATTTGTTCATGTCATAGCATTCCCCAGCTTTTGTTCTTAAAAACTTGTCTGGACCTGTTATATTTGCCTTTCTTAAAACTGTAGGAAACCAGTGTTCATTGCTGGCCAGAGCATGTGGTCCCTGACTGTACACAGAAAATACCTGAGCAAATGTAGTAATATCACACCTTCCAGAAGTGGCTGCAGAGAGTGGATGGAAAGGATTCATCCTCAAAGCTCTGAGGTCCTGACTTAGAGAAAGAGCAAAAGCAAGACTACAAGAATTTCAGTGATTATTTGGTGCTTTGTATAAACAGAATTCTTAGAATATTAAGATTTTTTTTATATACATATATATATATATGAAAATTTTTGGTATTCAGAAAATTCCAGTTAAGTTTAGGTTTCTTTATTCTCTGTCACTTTGCTAGATTTAATCAGAGATTAAAGATGAGACTTGTACACTCCTAGCATGAAAGGTTCATGCATAAGGAATTGGGGCAAGGACAATTGCAGATACCGCTCTGGCAAACTTGGCCATGTGCACTCCTGAGCCTGGAAAACCAAGGAAAGCACAGAGAGAAGGTCTGCATCTGAGAAGGCCCACTAGCACTGCAGATGTAGAAGCTGAGTACACCCAGCTGGTGCAGAAGTGGTTAGCATCCAGAATTTGGGTGCACTTGCAACATACTGGTTACTGTTCACAGAGAGATTAGAGTTGCATCTGAAAAGGTTAGAAGTTGGAGGACGGTATGTTCCTATCAAATTACATGACGCATTGCAGTTCCAAAACTTGGCTGATTAGGCTTCTGAAGTCCAGGTAGCCAAGTTCATAAGGTGCTGCTTATACATTGTAATATACACAACATCTAGAAGCTCATCTTCTACTGTCTTCATTTTAGTTTTCCCACCTCCAAGGGTAAAGGTCAGCAAGCCAAGCATCAGTGAAGATGAAGTCTTCATCAGTTCCCTCCTAGAAAGACAAAATTCAACTTTAACTTGTGTATGTACGTGTGTGTGTGTGTGTTCATAGAGATGGGACAACAGCCACCACTACTGTGACAATAAAGACATGCTTTGCTGAAATCTGGGGTGCTTGAGGGGAGAGGTTTACTGAGAGCTAGAGAAGAGTGCTGTAGGGCAAAAGCACGACATGATGTGGAGAGGACATAGCATTCCACACCTAGATGGTTTTCCTCAAAGCCTCTTTCCACACAGAACTGTCCTGACACGTCAGAGCTGAACAGTAGCAACATATCAGATGTCATTACACAAGTGTTAAAAACCTGAATGATGCAATGCCAACCATGCATCATGTGCAGGTGAAACCTGCTGAGCCCACACTCATGGAGGCCTCCCAGCAAGTGACAGTACCCTTGGAAAGAGGGAGGTCCCTTGCACCTTCTAAGGTCATAAGTACCAGCTTCTGTACTCATGCTTTATAAAGTAGAACTTCCAAAACTCTTGGGAAAATTTCTTCAGTATTCCTGAGTGTGTAGATTATGGGTGTTTGGGGGCTCAGGGATCCTACTCAGTCCATACGCTAGATGTATTTGTAAAGTACTGACTGCCTAGGTATCTGAAAAGGCATGGGACACCTCAGGTTTTCACAGTAGTATAAATCCATCTTCAAGTTGCTTTGTGTTACAATTACGCATACTGTTTACGTGGCTGTTAGCAAAGGCATAAAGTTATAATAGACCCAGTTTCATCAACATCTGACCACCTCCAAACATCGGGTGGTGTGAGCCACGCATGCTCGTTGATCTGTAATTCCTTGACTCTCAGCAGCTGCTTTCCCTCCTCCCACCCTTTCCTCTCAGGGCACTTCCTACTCGAAAAGAATCGTATGTCTGCAGCAGACTTTCACCATTCCTGCTGCGGAGCTCTGTCTTGGCAGAAGAGACTCGTGAGATCATGTCAACCCTGCTGCCAGCTGAACAGCAGCCTGTAGCTCCATGTAGACCCCTCTAACCGTATGGCCAAGAACTCACAGAGCTTGCCAGTTTTCCCTTAGTTCTTGTTTAGCCAGCTACAAAGCAAAAGAATCAAAAAAACATTTATCACTTTGGTACCTGAAGCATGTAAAAATTAAATCGTTCATCGAAATCTGTCTCTTAACAGAAAGGCAAGAAGGTAGCTGGGAGAAGTTTGTGTACATTGTATAAATAATAGTTAACATTCATAAAGAAGGTTTAACACAATTCTGTGACTAGGTTTGAGGGAGCAGTTCCAAGTTATATGAGAAAAGAAGGGTACAAACATGAAGCAATGTACTAAAAGAGGTTTCTGTACCAAATAATGTGATGGCAGTAAATGCTGCATCTCTTTCAAAAATATCATTAGGGATGTTCATGAGATCAAAACCAGAGAAACCAGTTCTTCAGTAACTAGTAAACTAATTGGAGCAGTAACCAAAACTAGAATTATAAAATGCTGTGATGAATGTAACGTAACAGGGGCAAATAAGCCCTGCCTTTGCAAAGAAAATCTCTATCTGTCAGAGTCTCAGCGCAATAAGTTTCCAAGGGATGAGACTAACAAAAAACCAAGAACTGCATTTTATATGAAAAATTTATGTTTGGACAATTTGGATCCTTTCAACTTTTTGTTGAAATGCCAGAAGCTCCTGGTAGACGGGACATCCAAGCACACATCAATGGACTTCAGCACTCGGAGTAGCGTCTTGAACCTCGGCACTCTCCATGCCAGGGAAGAGCCCCGACTCTACAGCACTGAAAACTCCCTCCCTCCCTCCCTCCCTCCCTCTCACACACACACCTATTTTTGTCACAATTCTGTGTGATCTTAACCCACATAGAAAGGTTGCCACTGAAAGTTTCTTTAGAAAGGCAGAACATTTGAAATAAAAGTCCAATTCCAAAAATAAAAATGTTTTGTTGAAAAAATCCAAACCATCCTTAACAGAAAAGCACGCAGTCCTGAGATCCAAAGTGCTTTTATTAAAGCCTGTCACAAAATCTTTATAATTGTAGCTATGTATGACAAATAATGTTATCTATTTTGGATTAAACAGAGCTTCTAGGGATTGCTGGAATCAAAAGTGACAGCACGCAGGAAAAACATTTTTTTCACTGTCTGAACTGTAATGAAAATCTCTGCTCATAATGTAACATCAGTAATAGAAATCAAACAATGCTAAGATAGACAAGAAAATGGAGCACAATACAGTTATGTAAACTGGGAGCATGCCAAATGATGGTAGTCACATCTAAGAACAACAAAGCAAAACAAACCAAAGCCTGAGCTGAAGTTTCGTGGCAATGGGCTAAAATCATGAGGATTATGCAGAAACCTCTGCATCGTGAGAGCGTGAGATAGTTCATGCTAGGATGGAGACAAGTAAGAGGGACTAAAAGACAAAGATAAAATATTGGAGATCTAAATACAAAGCGAATGCAAATTGGCAGATTCCTTTTATGGGTCTCATAATACAAGAGAAAGGGGATGACCTGTGAAATTGGGAAAGAACATGTTTAAACATGGCTTAAAGGAAATAATCTTTATGCAACATGTAATTATCTATTAAGACTGATTACTAGAAGATAACTGAGGCAAAGGGCTTAGCAGGATTTGAAAAATGATTAGACTTTTATGCAGATAATAAGAACATTTATAGTTAATTAGACAGGATAAGAAATGCACAGGATACACCCATGGTGTGTTACGGCATAAGAGAACTACCAGTTAGTAGAGGTTAGATAGATATTTCCCCAATGGCTAGATTATTCTGCACCTATTCATTCTGGGTTTTGTTTCACCTTTTTCTGAAACATTTCTTGTCAGACTCAGGGAGACAAACCAGTCTGTGGACCAATGCTGTGGTGTCAAGTGGTGATTCCTGTGCCACAGAGACGGTGAGGTTGGGGAATTGTATCTGTTTGATTCTAAGACCTGGAACCGGATCTGGGAAAGATAAAAACTTGTACAAAACCAGTATTTTGCTCTGCCCAGGTGTGTCTCTTCAGACTACATAGAGTTGTTGAGACCCTCAGGATCCCAAAAGCTTTTTGCCCTCTGCTGAACTTGGACAAAACTGGCTGATGCCTCCCCAAAAAAGCTGAGAGGATCAGCACGGGCTGCTTTGTTTAAGAAGGGTTTTTCAAAAACAACGATGACCTGAAACTGAGCCAGATGAGCTCTAGGACGGGGCACAACTGGGGCTAATGGATGTACTCTCCGGCAGCAGAGGTGACGATAGCTCAGAGGACACCAAGCATCTCATGGGATCTTGGGGTCTTGGTTCCCTGGGCTCCCTTCCAGACCCCAAACCTCGATGTCTTCTCTGCAAAAGCGGGGAAGAGGAATAACAATGTTTTCCTGCACCTCACCCCGCAGCAGAGCTGGGGTCTGGCTCCAGCACTTGCCTGGAACTGGGGGTTGGGAAGACATCACTGATCTGATAACAGACATGGTCTCAGAGATGAACTGAATAATTTCAAAAGGACAAGAAAGTTATAGCTCTCAGTCCAACCCACAGTGAGATGTGAATATCTCTACTTCTGCAGCACAAGTTTCTTTTAGCTTTTCAGGGAAACATACCTGTAGAGAAGACGCTTTTTATTCATTGACCTCAGTTGTACAGCATTTACAGCAATTTCACCATCCAAAAATGCTGCTGTTATCCCAGTAGCGACCAACTGACCTACCCTCAATAGTGGTGGGATGCTGACCGGTTGAGGGTGACAGAAGAATCAGCCTCAGAATGAGGCTGAGAAATTATTTCAGACAGTGAAGATTTTTTTTATATACAAAAAAAAAACAAAAAACCAAAAAAACCCCAAACTATTCTTGCTAAACCTGTTTGCACCCAGTATTGTCAATTAGATAACAATAAATACAGAAGAAGACTGTATGCCCTTTGTGGGTCATTCTGTGGGTCTTACTGAAGGAAGGGATAAGGTCAGATATGGCTCTCTATTGGCTGTTTTACCAGCAGTCTGACCTCCCATTATTTTAGGATTGTTCTTAGAAGACTATATAGGATGTGAAAAATTCAATCTGTAGTTTCCGAGAAGCTCTGTTTGCTCAATATTTCATATTTCTTTTGTGGTCAGGCCTAGAGCGCATTGTCTTCTGCAATCCTCTAAAGAAGAGATTTTCTATTCCAAAGTTCTTATGTTAACTAAGATTTTTAATAAAATTTTTAATCTTAAAAATCACACTGTAAAAATAATCTTGACAGCATATGCTTGACCTTAAAAATACTTAAATTCTTACAATAACTTTAAAAAGTGTATTTTCATGGCTTATATATGTAATAAATCAACTATGTTGATCCCAAATGTCAATGTAATATCATTCTCAGTTGTCATAATAATAGGATACAATAGTCTAAATAACCTTTACAGCTTAAAATGTGTGGATACACAGACAGGATATGAGTGGTTTAACCAGACTGACATAAAATTCCTTAGTTAAATTGGTTTATCATACAGTAAAATCTGACTGATACCTGCATAGCCTATGAAACTGGTTCTACACATAACATAGATGTTTCTGTGTAGATGAAGGCTTAAAATTTGCAAAGAAAAATATTACATCTTTAAATGATTGAAAAGTAACTGTGATGTTTCTCTGCACATTTCCACAGTAATATAAAATGTTTTTAAAACTCTGTTTTTCTTTACCAGCTAGATCTAATTGATAAACTTGTTTTTCTGCTACTTTCTTAAAGAACAATTGAAATTTTGGGACATGCGTGTATGAAAATTCATGGCTATTTTTAGGAATTTGTGCTTTTTCAGCTGAAATCCAATGTAAAAAACATATCAGAGATTTATTTTTCTTGCTTACATATTTTAAAAATTTTTCATCCTGTGTTTGTACAATTTATGTGTTTCTGGTAAACAACAACATGTTTTGCAACAGGCAGAGATTTGAATACCAGCCCTGTGCAACACCATACAAAAATTTTTTTTATGATAAAATTATGAATTATGTGGTTGATTAATGTCAGATTCCCTCATTTTTAGTTAAAAATAACTGAAATAGGGGTAAATTTAAAAAGACACCTGTCCTCAGAGGTGGTGCTTTCTGATAAAGCAGCAGCTCAAATACACCTATATAGGAGCTCATTAAACTATACACACACACACACACACACAACCACAATACATTTTGAGAAGTAGCTTTTTACACATTAGTATTAAATTATTTTCAAAGACAAGATTAGTGTGTGTGTGTGTGTCTGTGTGTCTGTGTGTCTGTGCATTGAAAAAAAAAAAATGTTAGCAATGTTACTGGTCAGTTTTAATGCTGGAGAAACCTGTTAGTAATTCCAGGTTAGTCCATGGTATTGCCAGTGAGAGAAAAAGGGAATATGTTCTTGTTTATTAAACAGTCACTTGAGGTAATGTGAAGAAATCATCTGACCCAGTTCTGATCTCAATTATACTGCATGAAACCAGACTAATTCTGGAATTAGTCCTCAAATAATTCAAGGAAGTTCCAGATCAACATTGAAACCTTTGGAGTAAAAACTGCCCAAGAGTTGTCCTGTGACTCAGATGTAATCTTTCAAGTTGTTCTTCTGAGGTTAAATAAATTCTTTTAAATATCCTTGAAAATGCTTTTGAAATTAAAGGAATACAGTTTATATTGTCATTGTCACTTTTAATAAGACTCAAGCCATTTGCCTGTTTCTACTGCTTGAGTTAGTTACAATAAACTTAAAGAAATGTCATGATCTGTGAGGAGCCTGAATGGTCTGACTAAGATACCGTTCACCACCAGGAAAGGAATTAGAGTTTTTATCAAAAGGTTTTGATTATTTTCAAAAATATTTTTTCTTTTATTTATTCAAAATGTTATTTTAAAATTATCTTTTAAACATGCTTTTCAATTGATTTTAACATCTCCTTTGTTTATATACTCCGTTATCTTGACTTCTCTTTGGTGTTCATAACCCAAATGTAGGCTGATGATCTTCCATGGAGCCAGGGGAATCTAAAAGGAGAGGAAAAGGTCTGGAAGGAAGGAGAGAGGGCAGCAGCAACTCTGCAGAGTGCAGTTGTGTGTTAACGTTGGGCAAATTAGTCTGTGTTTGAATGTTTTGATTTCTGAACCAAAGGTGTGAAGATAGATGATAATTTCCCAAGTTCTTTTCATGCCTCTTCATAAAGGTCTGGCCATATCAATATTAATTATACAAGACTGCATTTCTGTGTATAAAGTTCTCTGCTTTCATAAACATGGTGTTTTCAAGTCACTCCTTCATCCTCTGATTAGTTAAAATACGACATGGTTTTCAAATCTGAGCACCTTACTTTATCTCCGACAGAAACAAACACCAAGGGGTCTCTCGGTCCCCACGAGTCCACCTGAGTGCCTTTCCTGATGAGAGCCAGTCCTTCCTCAGAAACAAAGGTTAATCACCCAATCAGGTAAAGTACAACTTGATGTTTTGCTGCGGATTAGTCCTTAATCACGCCCTTACATCAGCACAGCTGGCCCTAGCCCCACCAGGCAGTGCCAGATGTGGGGTGCTGCCTTGCCCTCAGGCCCCGCAGCACTGCAGGCATTGGGCAGCCTCACAGCTGTGGTCTTGGAAGTGAAAGAGGTAAAGAACTTCCAAATTCTTCCTCCAGTGGTGTCTGCATTTCCATCCGTGTCCATATGCTGTGTTATTTTTTAATTTGGCAGAAAACATGTTTGTTCTCAGGGTGCTATACAGTTTGCAATGCCCAATGTCTTCATTTTTTTTCAACAGCAGTTTAAAGTGGCTCAGCTCTGCTGGTAATTCTGATAAAGACGATGGTGATAAACATGAAGGTGTTCACAAAAGCACAGTGAGAGGTAATTCAGGATACACTGTTTTCTAGTGGGTTGAAGGGAGGTAGCTCTCTCCTTATATGACTCTTTTTTATTACTGTACATATTGTGTAAACATAAACTCTTTCATGTCTGGTTACTTTGTTCATCATATGGCTGTTCATATACTTACACAATTTCTTAATTAAAAATTGCAAAATCTTTACAGTTTCATCTCCCTGGTCCTGTCTCAAAATTAACCTGTTGAAAGAAAATGCTGCCATGCCAGTATGTGCTGTACAAGGACTTGAATAACTGAGGTGGCTCTGTTGCACGCTCCCTGCAAACTTGCTAAAGCAAAACAGGTTGAACAAATGCATACTCAATTATTTCCTGTGATTTTTTTTTCTGTTTGCCATGGAAACTATATTTTGCTCATTGGTTCAGGCACCCAGTGCTGATACTTGGAACTCGCAGGACAGTTTTATCTTAGAAGAAGTAGCTAACTGTGGATCAAGAATTTCATTGGTACTGTCTTTATATATTTTAAAATATATTCATTGATATAAAAAATTCAAAGTTCTGTTCTCCTGAACACTGTAATACTAAGAGGAGACAGCTTCCATTTTCAGGAATGCAGACATGCCCTTTCAGTTAGTACTTTCCCCCAAAACAACATTATTTACCCAAAAAAGCACTGCCTGAAGGCAACACGCACTACTGGATTCCTCTTTTCCTCCTGGCATTGTACTCACTTTCTGAGTGTCTCATACCCAGCTGCGAAATAAATCAGTACTACCAGATCCTGTTTCTGCAAGCAACCCCCTGGGAAACCTATCAGTTCAGACAGCTTTGGTTTTGCTCTTGCTTTGCTGGGCATTATCTGAGTACTACAGCTGCCACTGACCAAAGGAATGTTTAATTGTTGCTTCAGTATACATTGAATGAAGAATGTTTAGTGTACACATTACCTTTAAGCACACCTATAACTGTGTAAAACCTATAGCTTTTACCATCTTTCAGCTGGACTTAGGTTTGTTCTGTCCCAGTGCACAAGATGCTGTCCATGTGGCAGGAGCTCCCCTGCACATTGGACCACCAGATTTGGAAAATCCCTTATATGCACGTGTTGTGGGAAGGAAGAGGCTTTGATGTGAGGTTGCAATCTGGGAGAATGTGACGTTTTCAGCATATATTTGACATCCTTTCTGTGTCTAGTACAATCATCCAGCTGATCACAGAAGAGGCTGAGCAGTTAATTTGGATAGGAGATAAACTGCATAAGTTCATGGGATAGGGCCTTTGTGGGGTGGAAGGTGAGAATCAAATCAGACTCCACGAGCCTGTGTTTCACTTCAATAAGTCACCAGACATATTAAATAAGTTAACACTTGCTTTATGCCATAGGGTTAATAATATCTCATTTTTACTCCGAACTGCAAAGGCACCCTGAAAGATGCCAGGTACATAGTGCAGTTTAAATGCACATCCAAAGGGAACCACACTTGCCTTCTTGGGAGAAACATTTTACAGAATAGTTGAGGAGGCGCACCCCTCGGCACCCCACCTCTCCTCCTGCGCTCTGTGGGCATTCTTTCTGTAAACTGATGAGTGGTTGATCAGTCATCTTTCATTCTCACCTATGGCAGAAACAATTTCCCACGCCTATCCAATCCTGGCGTAACATTTACTGAAGACAATGAGAAAGTTTTGATTTCAGGCCTGAAGAAGGCATGCCTATCCAAAAGGCTGTCTGTTTTTTACTGGCTGGTTTAATAAAAGATATTACATCTTCCTACAAGGTTTGTCTAACATATCTTTTGGCTATTCCTTCTGTAGCAATGCAATTAAAGCTGTGCTTGGCTTATAGAGACACAGGATTAAGGACCTGTGTCCCCTTACAAGTTGTCCTCTTGGACTTGAGCATCTGAATGTCCCTAAACACATCGAGGCTCTGAATGTGATATTAAGTGCAAGACAGAAGGTGTGTAAATAAACAAATAAAAAATCCTAGAGAAGCTCCTCAGCTTTCAACTGCAAAATGAGTTCCCCAAAAGATTGTTCTAGATACAAGTTCTTGTTTTAAGTAAGCACTGTGAAATGCAGAATTACATTCTCAGTGCATTTGTATTTTAGCTGGAGCTCTGTCCCTAGTTTACCACACTAAAATTAGACTGAGAAGTATAATTTCTGTTTTCATCAACTAGGTTAACTATTAGCAGTCATATTTTCATGGCTGAGCTTTCCCAAAGATATACATTTATGTTCTGTGCAACTATTCTCTTACGAAAATATCACCAAGAGGAATTAATTGTATGCGTTCCTCTCACACCCACGAGGTGAAGCCTGTTCAGCACCACCAGGCTGAGCACAGTATAGGTTCACTAACAGAAACTTTCCCCTTAAAGACGGTCGGGTCCCCATAGATTTCAGCTCCGAGAGGCAAACCACACATCCTCTGCTGACAGCAGCACTGCTCGGTGGGAATGCGTGGCAATCCCCACCGCAGATTTCCTTGTGTTACCGCTTTTTACCCTGTTTCAGCTTTAAACTGGCTCATTTTGATGGACGTGGGTCAGGGACGGACTGTCCAAGTAGCTCAGCAAACAGGTCTCTAGGCCAGTAATCTTTAGTAGTCGGGCAGTGACAGCCCTTAGAGGTGGGGTCTTCACCGCTTCCCGCTGCAGCTAACAGAGAGGGAGTGGTGACCTAATCATTGAAGGTTTTGGTTGTCTTTTCCTTTTTTTTAATGGTTTTCCCTTTGAACCTTCTTTAGCACAAGAAAAACAACTGGTAGTCTAGCAGCAACATGTGCTAGGGAACAGACGTATGAATTTGTATAGGAAGGAATATGAAAGGAAGTATTCAATCTTAGAATATGGAGGTTTTATTTTTCCAGGAATTAGTGAGATTATCCAACTACGGAGGAGGACTGTTTTCATGCTTCCCCTGAAATTCTTTTCTGTAGCTCACTGAGCTTCTGATTCATTCATTCTATGCAAAACAGAGTGATTACAGACTTTAAAAGCCTGTATCTTTATTACTGTGGGTGTACTCTTCCCCTTCTTTTTTGTTGCTAAGCCAAATGGGTAAAAAGAATGATTTCTTTAATTTATCCTTTAGTCCAGAGCTCATTATGGACAAATATTAACCACTATTTCATAACTTTTAAGAGACAAAGCTTTATCTTCTGAGGTGTGAAAATGTGTGTCTTAACAACAGTATCTTTCCTTTTTTTTTCTGTAGGCACTGACATCCTGCTGCCTGGAGATCAGAGGGACTTGGATTTCTTCCTGCCTGACTAGCACAAGGGCAGCCCTCCAGAGACCTGCAGGCTCTTCCTTGGGAGAAGCTGGCAGCTCAGGCACAGTGGGAAGAGCAAAATGCCTCTTTACCACCTCTGTGCTCCATCAGCAGGGGGAACAAAAAAGGGGAAAAATAAGTGGTTCCTTGAAGCAGCGTTTCCTGGGCCCCACTGCAGTGCTGTAGGGAGGAGGAGGTAAGTGGGCAGATGGCAGCGTGTGATGGTACCGTTGGCCTTCTCTATTGCGGATTGACTGGTGGCACGGCGCAGGATGTCAGGGAAGGCATCTCACTGGTGGCACTGGTTACCAGATGAAGAATACATTCTCTCTGCAGGTTTTCTGCATCTGAAACAGAGATCACAGCCAGGTGAAAGGGAGGTGCAATGCTGATTGCTCTGTGGCAGTCTGATGCCAGCCATTTGAGCTAGAGCTGTGTTGCCCTGTGCTTCACCTTTGGGTCATACTGGAGGAGAAGGCAACAGAACAGAGCCTCACCTCAGCTGTTCTCCTTTCTGATTCCCTTCTCTGGTCATTCCTCCTTTCCTTCTCTGCTGCCCACCTCTCTTATACCAGTCCTGTTTCTCCTTATGCCAGGTGGGTGCTGAGACATTGCATAGATGATCTTGGCAGTGTCTTTGTCACTGAGCAGCCTAGGAATCCCTGCATCTTTCATTATGCAGTGAAAAGTTTCAATGTCTTATATTAATTTTGAATTGTGTAACAATATTAAATACTTCACACTAGCTTAGTACCTTCATCAGGGTTTCTCCAACCATTTTCAGTGAGGATGACAGATTTCCTATCATTTCTACTCTTCCTAATACACAGCTGGGTAAACTGAGGCATAAACATGCAATTTGTCCATTCCACGAAGCAATTTGTACCAGATCATGCTGGGGTCCAGGACTCGTATCACCTGTCAAATTGAAGTTGCAATGTCTTAATAGTGCTGCAAAATGGCATTAGCATCTGTCATCATTCAAAATAGTCTAATGAAAAGTATGCAAATGTTTGACGTGCACATCAATTGCATGGTCCTCAGGTGGCCAGGTTAGGAGACAAGCCACCCTTTTGAAGTGGGAAGACTCTGCTCACACTCACATCCACCAGCACAAACTTGTCTTACCTCTTCAATATCATTGAAGCATGATGCCACCAAAGCTTTGTGCCAATAAATATCCCCAGGATAAGGCGGCCTGCAAGTCTCTGCCATTCATGAAATTCTCTAAATATTCGCTGTCATGTGCAATATTTCAAAGGCGTAACAGCAAGAAAACGTGTGCTGTTTTACAAGGGTGAGCTAAATGCATTTCTTTTGCCCTGTGCTTGAGATGAAAAGAAACCAGGCAATTAAATAAGGAAGTCTGGGGCCCATTTTATGGCATCGTATGTGACCGCAAAAGGGAGAGTGGTAATTGCCATTGGTGTGTGATATCCTTTAGCAACCTGACTCAGAGAATATCTCTGCATCCTAGAATGCCGGCGTTTTATAAAGCCTGCAGGCACATCAGTCTTCAGTAAAAGAGCTCACCCCATTAAAGCATTTAAAATTAATTTTAATCCAGGGAATTCAACTCCTGTCTTTAAACCTTTACAAACAAGTTTAAAGCTGCCATGTACCATAAATTCGTGGTGGTCTACAGAGGTTTTTTTATAAGTGGAACAAAGCACAGCGATTACATGGGGGATTCAGCAAGGCCCAGTTGGAGTGTACAGATAATACACTTAGAGAAGAGTTCTTTCTACCTTTTATAATAGCTACTGTATGTATAAAGTCTACAGAAAAATGTCACTGTGATAACAACTGTCCCTTAAGTCAGGCATGTTATAATGAAAAGACTGTGCTGCTCCTTTATCCGTATGACAATAAAAGAGCAAGGTAGGTATCCTGTCCTGTATCCAGCACACTGCAATGTAGGTACAGTTTGCCATATTCCAGGATGCTGAAATTTGTCTGTTCTGCTGCAAAATAGGGGGAACTCTGCTGCTGCTTGACTTCATGTGTTACTTCTTACTGAAGTAACAACAAATATTGCACGTTGATAGCTTTGAGATGAAATGACAAGGAATTTCAGCTCTTGCCCATTTAACTTCACAATCGCAAGATATTGTACTGACAATGTCTAATATGCAGCCAATACCAAACTGACCAGGTTTCGTCTTCCAGGCTGTTCCAATTTCCTTCCTATTTGGCCTCCCATGTAATAAGGCAACGTTGATTCCCACCTCCTCTTTGTCAAACACTCTGATGTTCACTACCTGTTATGCTTCAAGCAAGTACTCAGTGCTTTCACTGCTGCTATTTCACCCCACAAACACACCGTTAATGGTGCTGAGACTCTTCCCTGGAGCCGGCACACTGCTGTTTATTCAGCCTGTGACCCTGCTATGATGCCATGCTGTTTGGCAGCAGTGCCCCATCGCAACTGCAAAGGCAGCGACTCTGTTGCACCGGCTGGAGCACCAACTGCTTGTGGGACACTGCTGGACATCCCATCGGGTTTGCTGATCCAGCTCCTCACAAGGTTACACTCCAGACCCCNTGCACTAAAAATAGTGGTGGTGCTTTTTAAATGGGATCACTTCTTTGATTGTGGAAAGATGCAGCTGAGATGAAAGAAGATGGACACCTCTTAAACCCGCTTCCCTGGAGAAATCTTAAGTGAACACTTATGCTCATTTCTTTTCTGTTGGTATTTACACACTGATCCCAGTCATAATAAAACTGCAAGCTCCTTAGGGCAGAGACCAGCCTTTGGTTGTGTGTTAATTAACAGCTTATGCAACAAGGCCTCTATGACTGGACCTCTGAGCGATACAAAAATCAATGTGTTACATTTTTCAGGTTTGGGGGAGGTTCTGGCAGTCTTCACACAAAGAAGATTGTCAGCTAGCTTAGAATCATAATGCATGCACATTAGTTGAATGCTGCTGCTAAAATGATGAACAGTTACAATTCAGTTGATGCTAAAACTTGAATGATCATATTAAGGATTTTGAGTTAGATGTCTGTTGCAGTCACTCCCATCTCTCCAGGCTTTATTTCAGGCTGTCTGCACAGTCAGTAAAGGAACAATGCATTGATTTACTCACAGTTCATATTTTCAGTGTTTTCTGGAGTGGTTAGGGTTGGAAACATTTATTTTCCTAAGTTAAAGCTTGGATTCCTGGGGGATTCCAATGGGCTGCTAATTTCGTAATGGCTGCCAGGAGCAGCTACTGACCAAGTGCCTTCGCTCTTCTGGCTCCAGTCTCCTTGTGAGTTAGAAAACAGTAAATATTTTCCACTGAATTTTACAAAAGAGCTACAAAAACTGCTCCGAGGAAAAAAAAAAAAACAGATATATTTCAAATATTCTGTGTAATGCTAAAATTATTTGATTCTGGACACTGGAAATGTTTCAGTCGCTTAGTGGTTGGTAAGAAAAAGTGAAAGGAGGAAGTATGCTATGTGAAAATTTTCTTTTCAAAGTCAGTTTTTCATTAAAACTTTTAAATCATCTGTATTTGTGAGAAATAGAAACCACATGCGGATTTAAGTTATTGTTTGTATAATGTGTCAGAGAAAGAAATTTAGAGCTTTTTCCAAGCATCAGAGAAATGTTAGGAGTTCACAAACTGTCACCAGTCTCATTAATCACCCTGGATTTTTAAGTATGTAATTCTAACCATACTAAACAATTAAATCAAAGTTAAGGCCAAAGCTTGCCTCTGAATACACATACGCAGTATCCATTTAAGTCAATGTGAGGACAAAATTTAGCTCTTAAGCCTTTTAACTGATAAAGTCCTAAAATAGCTTTACAGGCAAGAATTTCCTGGCAAGACTGGAGTTTTGTAAATCTAAAAGCATGCAATCATATTTCAATGTAAAATAGCATATAAATATCAAGCTACATTTTGAATTGTAGCCAAATGCAACACTCTATTGAGCGTGGCTCAGAAGTGCTATATACAAAATTAATGCTCTGCAAGTTTCTGTATCGGTACATAACAAACACAGAAATTTGCACACACATACGTGTCACTGCACAGAATTAGAAGCTGCCATTGTCCTTTTTGTCTCAGCTGTGAGCTGTTTCGCTAAAAGGAATGTAACATTTAGCTTTTAAAGTCAGGACAGGATGTAAGTGGAGAGTTTTACATCTAAGGCCAGGTTCTGATAAATTTACTGCCGCTGCGTAGTGCTGTATCCCTCCAGCAGCCACACTCAGCTCAGTCAGTGGCTTCCTTTAGTAAAGTACTTCTGAGTGTAAGTATCAGAGGAGTTTTGATAAAAACATTTTAAACCGTCTTCTCATTTGGGTAAATCTCAAAAGCCAGTGAGAAATTTGAACATGTCAGAAAGTAATGATACAAGTAATCGTTTTTCAGAACATAAGTTCCTATTTGGCTATTACATTCAGCCTATGTAGATCCATCCTTATTTAACATTGCATACAGTATAACTTCTCATTTCCTCTCATAAACCTGTTATGCATTGCTGGGCCCCATCCCGGAGGAAAGTGCAGTTCAGCAGTGGAGCAAGTGATTTCTCTATAGATGGGATTTGAGGACCAGTGCTTAGTGACTGATGCAATGGAGAAGCAGAAGCCGTGTTGGGATGCAGCACTGAGGATGATGTTGTCATAGTGATAAATCAAAACCATCTCTTCAGCAACATTGTGAACAGATATTAGTGGCTCTAGTCAAGGCTAGAGAAGAGGACTTTGAGGCAGTCAGGGTAATAAGAGCCAAGACTACTGCTTTAGCAGTATGAATGGAAAACAACAGAAGGCGCAAGACCAAATAGGAATGAGCTCTGAGGCTAAAGAAAGTGATGACAGTACCTACAGATAAGTAAGGTTTCTTTCCTTGACACAGGTTATCTAGACATACTTCCACATTGTGGGTCTGTATGTAAGACTGAAAATATTTTTTTTCTTTCTACATCAGTAATACCCATAACGTCCACAGTTCAGCAGTTAAGAGTCCTGAAGGAGAAGGAGGCAAAGACAAGAGACATCAGTGTGACCATTCTGAGCTATATCTGACTCGGAAAGGGAGACATAACTGAGGAGACCTAAAGAGGTGACTTCAACTCTGATGCCCCATCAGCTCCTTGCACTCGAGGAAATTTTCACATAGCATACTTCCTCCTTTCACTTTTTCTTACCAACCACTAAGCGACTGAAACATTTCCAGTGTCCAGAATCAAATAATTTTAGCACCCATCAGTCGGGTGCTGAACTGCCTCAGTTCACTGCCTGAACTTCTCAGGTAAATCAAAGCTAGTGGCAGCTACCTAGCATCATTCAGCAGTGCTTCCAGGTTCGTTTCACAAATGGATCTGGTGTCTGTACAGGATCAGAGGATAGAGGACAGGACAGACCACTGGAAGTAGCCTCTCCCAACTCACCTGCTCAAAGCTTTACTTAGTCAAGCTTTGGATATCTCCATGGGTAGATTGTCCACAACCTCCCTGGCCTCCTGTTCCAATGTCTGACCACCCTCACGGTGAAAATATTATTCTCATATCAGGTTGGGAATTGCCACTGTTACAGCTCGTGCCCATCACCTCTCCTCCTTCCACCTTGCCTCTCTGGGAAGAATCTGGCTCCATCTTCTTTATACCCTTCCACAAAGCAGTTGCAGACAGCAGTAAGGTCTGCCCTTCACCTTCTCATATGGACGAGCAAACCTGGCTCTTGAAGCAGGGCAGAGGGTTGAGTCTAGTCACATCGGCCACCCCTAGCTGTGCCATCTCCACTCCTAAATCAGAGCCCATAATGCAGCCCGGGGGGAAATAGTAACTTCTTGCTTCCACTCTGTTCACTGAAACAGGTCTTCTTGTGAGCCCTCTTTGTGAACTAATGGTTTCTTAAAAAGGAAGAAAAAGATCCTTGTATCCATGTTCAAGTTGTTATCCTAGAGACAACAGTTCTCAAGACACATATTACAGATAAACTGCTAGCCTTTCCATCAAATGGTAGAAAAAGAAAATATTCATTCCCATAATTCCTGCTGTTTGATTTCTAAAAGCAGTAGAATGGAAAAAACCCTCTTTCAGTGAAAAGTAAGTTCAAGCAGAACTTAATTTGTGAATGTCTGAACTTTTTCTCCTGGTACCATTTAAGTTTTCAGAGAAGGTTTTTTGCATTCCTGCTTTTGTAAAACAATATGCAGCAACACACCAAGAGCCTTAAAACACATAAAACCATACTGGTTTCTTTTCCTGTTTTTCTCCCAGATAAATTAACTCATCTTGAAGAAGCAATATCTTGAAAAAACTTCCAATCAAACACACTGGTCACAGTTGCATTCCATCTTCCCCACACATGCATGTATTCTAGCACTCAATATTCAGAACACCAGAACTTTCTTAAGCAAATTGAATTCATTTTATGGAACAAATGAGAGTTCTTCTGTATTGATTAGTAAGTCAATTACATTGGAAATTTGTCTGCTAACTGACCTCATTTTAAATACCAATGCATTTGAGGCTTTGCTTCATCTTTCACCAGTGCTTATTTAAGAATGGCTTAATTTTGTCGGTTCCTCTGAGGTTTTCTTGTCTTACCCTGGTGAAAGAGAGGAAAAGCGCACAAATTTATTGGGTCTGAATGCTTGTGCAAACAATGCAAACACAGATGAGGATTCATACCCTTTATTAGGGTATATATATACACACACACACAGACGGAATATACACAGAAAGCTTTTAAAAAGGGCTAAGGTAAAATTGCATTTCAGTAGAATACAGGTTAAAAAAACAATAACTTTTTTTTATAATATTCAGCTTTACTATTTTTATTGTTATACATTTTTTAAAAAGACTTTCGGAAGGTCTAATAATTAAAGAAGCTACAGAGCCCCTGCATGCTGGTCCCAGCTGGACTCACGTATCCCTCCCACTTACGGCTTGGGACATTCCTAGGTTTGTCACTGTTACACAGACAAGTTATCGTACAGCTACTGACTTTCTTTACTGTTTAAAAAACAGGCAAAGGTTTCTGAGAAGGATGCTTTCTGGTGGCGTGCTCAGTTATGTCGCTGTTCTCTCAGAATCCAGCTTGATCAATCCGTTGTCTGATTGCAAAGCTGGCTCTTACCTTCCCCACCTTTGGCTCCTCATTCCTTTCACTGAGCAGCAGGTCACCGCACCCTCAGCAGTGCTGAAGCAACAGCCACATCACTGAAATAACCCAAGTTTGTGGGTTTTTTTCTAAAAAAAAAAAAAAACAACTTGAAAAAAGTATTGGTGGTGTTTTGTTTGGTTGTTTTGGGTTTTTTTAAACCCAGTATGGTGGCTGGCACAGTTCCACAGAGTTAAACTAGTGCAAGCGAGGAAGCGATCAATTATAGCTATGGGGCAGGAATAAGCAGCAAATGCAGGAACCTCTTAAATCAGCTGCCACCTGAAAAAAGTTCCTGTAACTACATCATTGTGTGATGTGCTGGGGGAGTAGAAGAGTATTTTTATGAATATAACTGCAGTGATTCATGTGTTTGGTGTTCTGGAATGTGTTGAGCATATGGTATTGCAGGCTTTATGTAAGTGACCTTGCAAGTTTGTATTTTTAAATCTATTATGGAACAACTAATGAATAGGTTCTGATTTCTCCTTCCTACTGGTGTAAATCTTGAGTTTCTGATAAGTACACTGTTTGGGGCAGATTCTGCAACCATTCCTGTAGGACAAACCTTTCTTCCATCCCAATGGAACGAGGAGTTCTCCACAACAAGATCTCTTGGGAGATTTTTTCTCCTGGCATATGCTACCTTGGGTTTTTTCCGTGGGAAGAAATAATGTGAGCCATGATAGGAATGCAGAGACATGCTGTATACAAAGTCTTATCATTTTCCAGGGGCACAAATAAGCTAGAAATCATCTTGTTCCTTGACAGAGATATAAGGCTGTGACTATACTAGTGAGCGACACGCTGCCAGGCAGCATTACTGGGCCCAGAAAGCCCCTTGTCCCTGGTGCTGTGCTGGTGGACATTTCTACCACGGGGTACTGGCCTGGCGTCCTGCGGGTGCTGTGTTGAAGAAAAGGGCTTGGTCTGAACTTCTCGGTTAGCTTGTTGACCACATCAGTAAAAAACTACACACCAGGGCCAGCTGAGTTTTGCTTCGGAGCATTAGAGTTTGGCAGCAAAACTCCAGTGTGTCATGGCATAAAGCATTTTTCATGGAGACCATCAAGGCCCTAACAGCGTGTTGTAGGCAAATATATTTCCTCTCTTTCATGCTGAAATTCCGATGCTAGGCGTTTAATGATTGCACACTGTGTTTAGTCGTCTTACAAACAGTGCCCTAAAAGTGTGATAACTATTTTTTTCACCAGAAATAGTTAATTCTAAATCTTAGATCAAATACCGTTGAAGCTTTTTAAGTGAAAGGCCTCAATTAGTACTTAGTGGAGTTCTGGACGGCCTTTGGTGACACATATGGTCTGCAGGGCCTCAGATGCAGAAATTGATCAGAATAGCTCTTCCAAAATAATTATTCCTCTGAGCCATTCTGCAGGCACTAATCCAAAATGTAAATGAGCATGTTCCAGAATAATAACTCTATTTACAAAGCAGGGTAAATATCCTAAAATGAAATAATTTCTATTCCAAATTAGACTCTCTGTATAAAGGCGTCATTCTAGAATATAGGAATAGCAAGAGATAGGTAGACTGCGTTAAGAATTTGATTACTCATATAATCCTGATGTCAGTATTTTTACTAAGAATTCCTATATTTCTATGTTCCTAAAGAGATTTAGAGCATATGTGGTTGTTTCAAGCACATCTACAAAGCTACATGATTATGTCAGATGTATTTGTACCAAGTAAAAAATAAATCGAGTTTGAGTTCCTAGATTTGCGTATTTACTATGGAGATAAGGATTTTTTTATAGTTTGAGTACAGCACATCCAATGTAATGAACTAGTTTACTTGCTTGAATGATGAATCGACTAAGGCCCCATTTAGATGAACATTTATTTTTGTGGCAGAGCAAGTTCACAGGCCATATCTCCCCATCCGTATGCTCTCCCATTGTACAGCTGCACAGTGAACCAGGATGAGAAACTGATAACCCAGAAAAACACCCAGAAAAAGTGTATCTTTTTAATCTGTATTAATTCCTCACTCCACTTCTGGGGCCTTTTTTGGCACCATGCACAGTTGTACCGCACGTGGCATGCAAAGGGAAATGAATGGCAGGCTGACAATAACAACCCCTTTTTGTTTTATTTTGTTGAAACATTCCATTGTTTTATCTAAATGTAGAAAAATTTCTGCTGTTAAAAGTGTTAACAAATAATTTCCGAAGCAAAATTTTGTGTGTCTGTGTCTGTGTCTGTGTCTGTGCACACGTGTATCCAGTTGCTGTCACTCAGTCTAATGGCACAATGTTGTGAAAGAGGATCATATTCCTTCATCAGCTTTCCGTATCTGCATTAATTAGCATTGTGTTTAAAACTACATTAGCTTTCATTTTTTCTTATAAGATACTATGCTGACCTGTCAGTATTTCAGCTTCTTTTCTTCTCCCAGTGGCCTCTAAAAGTTTGGTTCAGGTCTCTACAAGTAGCATGGCCTTCTTGAAACTATGTTATAACACCACAGTTCTAATTATTTGCATGCAAAATTAAAATGCAAGGGAATAATTATGCCAAAAATGTTCTCTTGTCTAGACAAAACCTTTTAAGGATGGCAGGATGGGGGAAGGCTTCTGTACTTCTCTCCAAGTAACTCTGCACACCTACCATGCAGAACAATCACCTCGAGGACAATGCCTCTGGGACATGTCAGACCTGCTGATAATCCATACACATGCACCAAGGCTGTTAGGTTTTGATTGTGTCAGACTGACTACTGATAAGCTACTGACTGCGTACTACATGGAGTAAGGCCAACGTGTCCTGGCTGTGCTGGCTTTACTTCATGCCTGACTTTTGCATGAAAAAATGGTCGCTGATCAATAGAGTCCTCTTCAACTGGGACAAAAATTCTGAGTTGTAAAAGACAACTAGTCTAGAAATCCAATGATACATCAGGTCAAGCCCCACAGTAAATCTAATTTTGGGAGAAGCTTTTCATACAGAATAGTCAACTGTGAAAAGAACCCTGAAAATGTCTTCTTGAAGGCATCCTGCTAATTAAGGAGCTGAAATTCAAGCAACTACAACCTTAGGAAATGTTTCGTGAATGTCGGTGCACATCTTTGTGCATGTGCCAGATTTTTGAATGTATAGCTTTTCCATTGCCAGGGATATGAATGTGGAAATGTCTAATAAGTAAGCCTTGAGCCAAGCAGAAATGAGACAGCCAAAAAAATCTGGCTAACCCAAGCCACTTTTTGATATTTCTCCCAAGAAGACATCTATAAAGCACTAAATTTTAGAACCAAAGCTTTTTAGTGTTCCTAAAGTGTTAGCAGGATGAGCACAGTAAAAAGCCGGGACCAATAAATCGTTATGAAAAATCATTACGGAGCAGACACAGAAGCCAAATTAAAAATAGGACTATCATCACTTTATTAAGAGTCATATTTTCTAAAATGCCTGCAGGGCAGTGTTTCTCTTACTTTTGCCCTAAGACCGAATCCTGGTTCTGCATGCAGTTATCCCCAGACAAGCACACACAAACACCGACAGCTTCATTTTGATACGTACGCATACTCCGAACAGTAGAAATTGTACATGCCATATCTTGTGAAATTAATTCTGTCCACAAGCTTAAGCAGTCTTCACAAGAATGCAAGTACAGGCTGTGCAGTTACTTCCATGACTGAGCATGAGATACCATGAACTGGGTCAAATGATGGGTGGCAGGGGTCCAGGGCGCGGGAATCATGTGTCTGATGTGCGTGCGTGTGGCTATGTGATGGGGGCATCTCAGGGCACCGCAGAACACATGCTGGGAGGGCGAGAGAGGAGGGAAAGCTGTACTGGTCTGTGAGATCCCCTCTGGAGACACGATGATAACTGGGTAACTAAATAACTGGTTCCTTTCCAGCTGACGGATGCTGAACACCAGCTGTAGCCTGAAGTAGAACAGTAACCATGGCACTGCTCTGTATGTGCATCATGTTGGCTTGTCCAGGCAAGAAAGCATCCGTATACAAACACAGGGCTGATAGTTTCTGACCTTTAAATCATATCACAAAATTCTGTTCCTGCTCTGTGCCTATGTAGGGAGGTTTTGAAAGGAAAAGACAACCTTCTAGTCACCCAGCACTTTGAGAGTGTGGACTTTGTAACAGCTGCCTGAATGCGACCCAAAGCAAGGAAGGCTTTGGATTATCTAATAGACAGGACTCAGCTCTAAAGAGCGTAAGAAGGAGAATTTCAAGTTGCCTTCCTCCTATGAGGATGAGATGTCAGTAAGTGGTAGCAGAGAAGGTGGCTGAGATTGTATGGGGAGCCAAGGATTTCCTGGACAGCGTTGGATGACAGGGGTACTTTATTGGTCTTGTTTATTTGATGGCTAGTTGATCTTTTTCTTACAGTAAGAAGTGGGACCTACTGCTATTTCATATTTGCTATGTCATTCATTGTCACATTTTCTGGCCAACAGTAAGCATGGTAAAAACTTCCTTTTCTTATGATAGGAGTCACAAGAAGGCATTATTACAAGTCTGAGATGTAAGACTAAGGCGTAAAGTGGGACTTAGGGATCAGAACAAAAAAAAAAAAAAAAAGTCAAATCTATAGGACCAAATGCGATTTTAGATTCTCATTTAGGGTACTACCTTGACTTGCAAGCTCCCTGATGGGAACTCCATGCATTTCCTGCTCACCATCTGTAAACACTTAAGTTCTCACAAGTGAGATTGAAATCTAGCTGCTCTGCTTCACTGCACATAATCCTAATTGATTAAGCATTATCAGAGCACACCTACAACATACCCACAGGATTGGGCTCTTCAAGCAATGTTATTGTTTCCACTTCTTAGAAAAATTGGACAAAGTAGTGTTATTCTTTCAAAATTTATTGGTCAGAGTATCTATTCAGGGAATGGAAAACCTATTTTAGTAGGGTAGGAAAAAAGTCTTCTACTAGTCTGAACCACAAGCAACTAGTGGAAAAGGCTAGAGGAGCAGTTGGACTGGAGAAAAGATTGCAGTTGACTTGCCTAGACAGACAGAGAGAAATGAAATGGCAGAGACCTCCTGTGCTGATGGAGAGGCTGTAAAGAAATCCAGAAATACCAGTACGATAGCAGAATTTTCCCAGAGTTAGCTGCCCCTGAGCAGGTTTGCCAGAGGAGAAATCAGGTGAAAGTTGCACTCCATCAAAAGCAGAAGAAGGGGAAAAGTCCCATGATGCAATCATCCCAGAAGAAATTCTCCCTACTAGTATGTGGACTGAAAAAATTAAAGGACACAAATGAGCTTGAGACTCTGAGATCCAAGGAGATATCATCACTTGACTAGCTTTCAGTTTGCTTTATGCCTTCACTGCTGTCCTTGCTGGAGAAGGTGAGGCACAAACTTCCTTAGATTCCTTGACAAAAGAAGACATCACGAGTGTTTGCATTGCTTGCAGGGGGGAACATATGGTGAGGTGGAAAGATGGAGCTCAGCCATCCGGGGAGCACATTTCCGGGGGCTGTACAAGCAGTATCACATCACTGCCAGAGCGGCACATGCCTCAGGGCCGTCGAGTTCAGGCCCTTTGCCCACATTCCCTGCTACCAACCTTCTTCCCTTCTCAGATCGTGAGGGATGAAGGGCCCTGGATCTGCAGAGATGACCTGAAGGGGCAGCCTGGAGATGATATCAAATTGTGTTGCTTCTGCTTTCTCTCACAGCTGTCATGGCTTGTTCCTCTGCTTCCAAGCCAACAGCAGCCTCACCTGTTGTCAGTATTCAGGCTCTCAAGCTCTTTAAGCTCTTTGCTGAAAGATGCTCCCCAAGTGTCAGCTCCAGTCATGCCTGAGCCACACCAGTGAAGGTGCAACCCCAATAATAGTATGCAGAAATGATATTGAAGTGATAAATACTTGAATGATTAATCATTATTCATATGATTCGCTCCGACAAGCTAAGCTAGAATAGCACTGCTATCTTGATGCAGGCTCTGAAAGGAAGTCAGCTGGCTGCTGCAGCCCCCCGAAGGCAAGCAGCTGCCCGTGGCCAGCCCTCCCGGGGTTTCAGGAGGCTCTGTCAGTTTGGCCTGCCTTCTGACCGGGATGCTGACACCTAGGCACAGCCATTTCCTGGGCCATCCTGGAGGCAGACCCTAGGATCTGTCATTTCTAGATTGCAAGGTAACCCGTTGCCCAGTGAAACCTGGAACCCAACTTACTCTCAGTAGTAATGTGGTAGCTTTGTTCCCTAACAGTCTTCCAAACAATGTTACTTAAAGTTTTTTTTCTGTACACTGTGCTATTAGGGGATACCTCCCACAAAGCCCAAAGAGACTGGTAAATACAGTGACTGTGCTAATGACTGATTAATGAAAGTGAGAGCCAAGTTATAATGGCATCAGCCTTTGAGAAACTAGCAGTGCCAAATATGGTCGCTGCTTTCTTACATTTTCATGTGTAAGTCCTGCTGACTACTGAGATTGGTAGAGAATTGAATTGCGTGGTCAGCTGGACTATGTGGTCAGTCTTTCCTCAGTAGCTGCAGTAACGCTAAGTCTCAAACTTGTGTAAAAACAAGGGAGGATCCTTGAAGGCCAAGTAGTGAGCACTTCCTTAGAGCAGTTAAAATGCTGCAGTGTATGTGTGTATTTAAATATATACATGTGTGTGTGTGTGTGTATGAAAATGTGTCTGTAGTAGAGACAATTATATCAGCACTGTAGCAGGAAGGTAGATGGCCTTTCTTGTCTGAGTACAAGTAGTCCTTTAAGTAATAGCACGGTTGCATAACAGCACGGAAATTTAAAGCTGATCTCTGTTTGCTCTAACAAATGTAAGGCTGGCACCCTGTCAGTTATGACTCAAGTAACACATTATAACACTTCAACCATATTGAACTGTGCGTCACTAGAAGAGGTATTTCGTAGTTTTATTTTCTTACTTATGGAGGAAGAACAAGTAACGGAATGGATTTTTATTTTTTTTTTGTGAGCTGTGGGTTTCTATTCACTCTGGGATGCATTGTAACGTGATATGACTGCCAGACTGGCTTTCTTACAAAAACATCTTACCTGAGTAACAGTGTTGTTTCTAGAGAGGAACTAAGCATTACACAGTACTCTCCACTGTAAGCACTGGTGAGGTAATGAGGTCATAAGAATCAGCAAAAAAGAAAGATTTAAGGGTTTTAACTTTACTGTCAACCAATGTGAGGAAAAGAACTCCCACTGGTTTTCTCTCTGCTTTTCTGCAGAGAAGTCTGCAGCCACTGTTACTGAAGGCCATTGACCAAGCGATGGAGCTGGAGCAACTGCGATTTCATCCTCACTTTACCTCTGTGCAGTAATATTGCCCCATCCTTCAGAAAGCTTTGTGGTAGTCCAAAACCTGTCACACTTTTGGTTTATTTACTGTGTTGTTGTGGGTTTTTTTGTCAGATTCTATTTTAACCTTTATTTTCAGAATTACGCAGCTTCTCATGTTAGCTATTTTATCTTTCATTCTGAATAACAAATCTTTTTCATTCATTCATTTATTTATTGTCATGGTTTTAAAACCACTTTTCCTCTTTTATGTTGCAGGATACAATAGTCATGCATGTCATAACTGGCCTAACCCTTTTTTTTCCAAGAGTATCTGAGTGGGTATCCTCCTTTCTTCTCCCTTTGTTCTGCCGAAAGCTCTTTCCCTTTCTCCCACTCTGTGTATTTGCTATAATGTAGCTCCCTGTTCTGTTACTGAAAGATAGGAACAAAAAGACACCTTTGTGATTTCTCCCTTGCTTAAGTGCTTGAAGCAACACTCTGGGCAGTGATTTTCTCTGTCGCCCTGTGCAGTCATGCCCCAGGTTCCCCTTTACCTGTGGAAATCTTACGAGTAGGAACAGAAGGAGATAAACCAAATTACAGAGCTTGTCATGGGCATTAAGAAACAAGTAGTCTTATCCAAAGGTGCTTTTAACTAAATGTTTGTCTCCTTTTGTTTTTAAATTCATTAGGCATAATTGCCTACATTCATACAGAAATCTCATTCTCTGAAGTGTCATTAAATTATACCTAGATGCACAAGAGGCAGTTGTTACCTTCAACAGTGGAATTTCTGGATCATTTAGATATTTTGGATTTTTTTGTGTAACCTTAAGCTATAAAGGAGGCTACACTCTAGTTCAGGCTGTCAACAATATAGAAGAAACACAAGTCTAAGATAGCAAACTTAGTTTGTTTTGGAAATCAGTGAAAGAATTGGACAGTTGCAGTACAGCACACTGTTTTCAAATATGGGTCTGATGCACTCCTTGACAGTCCCAAGTAAATGACACTATAGGTAAATGACGCTAGAAATAAAAGCCAGATTTCACACGGGCATGTTTGATGCAGAATAAACCTTCACACCACCAGTCCCAAGGAGCTGTGTTTCACAGGCTGTTTTAAAACCTGGCTTCAAATCATTCTTAAGTGGTTGTTGCCATTGCTAGTAATATGCAACAGTCTCTCAGTCACAAAACAGCCTGAAACTTATTAAGATGTGAGTATTATTGACTTCAGCTGAAGACTGTTTAAATCTGGGCTTTGACTCATGTTTAGAAGAAGATTTAGCTGGGAAGTGGCCATTGTCCCAGCTGCCCATCCTGTCCAAAGTTTCAACCACAATAAAAGAAGAGGTTTAAACGGGATTGACATCCAATCCTTCACTGCTGTAATTTCCAGCATGATATATTAACATATGATTAGTATTAACATAAAACCACTACCAGTTTCTGTTTATGACTATAAGACAAACTGTAAACAGAGGTGATTCAGATATCTGTCCTGCTCAGCCACTGCTGGGAGAGGGATGGGACAGTTGTGGGCGAGAGCTGCCTCAGCTATCCCAGCTGAATTGGCCAGTCAACACAAGCCTGAACTTTTTTAGGAACAGTGTGGTAAGTTTATTCTACTGGAGACAGAGGTGTTCATGTGTCTATCTAGAAGCTCCTTTCAAAGAGATCATGAGTTCCCAGACAAGCAAGTAAATAAGTCCTAATTAGACTGTAATTAGGGCTGACAGTATATTTCAGAGGCCTAATTGTTACAATTCTTGCATAAAAGATGCAGATGTTAAAAAAAAAGAAAGAAAAAAAGAAAAAAAAGCAGGCAGTGAAAGCTTTGACAACAGCTGATCTTGCAGGTGACTCAGGTGTTTTTCCTGCTTCTTTTTATCTTTTCCTGGGGAGTCCTGTTAAGGCTGTAAGATAGCAGCTCTGGGCTGTGCCCCTTCAAATCATACCTACCACTCATTCCTTCCTTACTTATTCATTCTCTCATCACTCATCCAGTCCCATCTATCCATTTGCTAACGTCATTCACTACCTACTTCAAAATTATCTCCCCATCCACATGTTAATGAGGGATTCAGATAGCTCAAGGAGTTTTATTTTCTGTTTTAAACTTATTTTTCCTGCACTCCGGAGGGTTTCCTCTCAGAGGTGGAGCTGCAGAAACTTGTGGAACTTGGGAAGAGCTTGCTGCTGGCACAGTCCTTGCTCCCCAGAAATGCCTCAGGGTGCAGAGCTTTTGACCCGCTCCGTTTACCTCCCTGTTGCCACTGAACATCACAAACTCCATAGGAGCAGGATGAACTTCTCTGCTCCCATGAGTTTTTTCACTCACTGTGCTTGCAAAGCGTGTTCTGGGCTCTGAAATGCTCCAGACTAAATTACTGACTAAGGTTAGTCACAAAAATAAATCTCAATGCTTTTTATTAATTATAATGTTTGAGCTCAAACATTTTCAGTAGAGTGCCTCCCTTATTATTTTGTAGACAATTAAAAAAATACTTTGTAGACAAAACCTTCAAAATGAAACTTTTTGGACTTTGAAACGCAACATCAGTACTTCTGGTGATGAAAGGTCCAAATTATCTCTTATCACAAACCATTTTCTAGTACTGAACTTACCCCAAAATTCCAAAACTTTAGATAATGCTTCAGTTTAAAGAACTTCATAACATTATGCTTTTCTTGGACACCATTTCCCTTATACATAGAAGATTCTGCATTTTTTAATAGAAGGTTTCTAGCCATCATTGTTATAAAGAATACCCAAGGCTTAAAACCAGACATAAATACAAAGAATTCCAAATGTATCACATGTAAAATTTTATATTTAAACCAATCTTATTAACTTTTGCTTGACTCATGATTTTTGACTACTGTGATTGGCAAAACTAAATAAGAACTCATTAAAGCTTCATGTTTTTCTACTAACGGCCTTGAAATCTGACTATTTTTTTTTCATTTCTAAATGCAAAAATCCTTTCAAGGTTATGAAAATCTCAGCTGTAGCCCACCTCATTTCTTAGCTGGTTTAAAGATGATTTTTTATTTCCCACTTCGGAAGGACTTACCTGAATACGGTGAACAAGACAGTAAAAATATTGTCTGGCAGTGTATTTGAGCTTGAGAGAAATTTTCCTGGAGACTGAAGAAAATGAGAGCAAAAATCAAATTTGAATGAAACAAAAGAGAGAGTGCTAATTATGGACTTACTGCCACCATTTCATTTTCCACTTGCAAAATGCAAATATAATTCCCACTGAGTTGTTTAAAAGATTACATGTCTGAATTACAAAATGGTATGTGCCATAGCCTTCTGAATAATCATGTTTGCTTAGGATCAACGTATTGAGTGACTGAAGGAGACATGTCTGTCACTGTGAATGTTATGATACACTGTACATCTGTTGACAAAAAGCATTCATGTTTACAGAGCTGGACCCTGGGTACTTTATTTTTCCAGGTATAATGTATATATACGTTTACAATTGCTTCAGTTCATAAATACGCTAATGAATCACATTCTGTGACCATGGGTAACATCTAAACATGCTGTAGATAAACCCAAGTTTTTTCTAAAATGCTCAGAGAAAGGAAAAGGTAGATTCATTCACACCTTCCCATTAGTACGGTGACTGAGCTGTGTCACTGGAATTGGGCTCTGGTCACCAGGCTCTTGCTTGCTGTGGAAGTTTCCTCGCCAGTACTACCTCATACATATCATATAGCTGCCTTGGGTGGCCTAAGGGCAGAGAATAAGCTTGTCTTTTCCATCTTCATCTCCAATGCTCAGTGGAAGGTCTCCTTTCCATCTATTTTACCCTATTCCCCGCTGACCCCATGGCAACTCTGGTACCTCACTACATGCTCCCTCTCCACAAGCTGCCGCCCACACGTGGGTGAGTACAGCAAAGCTGGTATCCAGCAGCTCCCTCTCCCTCACCAGAAGAAAACAAATCAAAGCAAGCTGCCCCATGGAGTCACTGCACCAGGTGAGCTGAGCTGAGCCTCTTTTCCTTCTGGTACTACCACCTCTCTACCTCTGCTACAGCTTTAAAGGCGGGTTTTGACTTTGCCTTAGGACAAGAGCTGTTCTTGTCTATAAATAAATTAAAATAAAAACCCTACAGATTTTCAGGTTTTTGGTTGGTGGTTGGGTTTTTTCTGCTGGAACAGTAGCAGGAGGAGATACTCCTCTGTTAACTTTATTTTGCTTTATGTATCAGGACTGCAGTTATACACTGAAAGCTTGTAAATCACCGGCTGAAACCTTGAGGCAGTGAAAAGTTTCGAGTGAAATCTCTTAGACTTTGTCAAAGAGCCCTTGGCAGACCATATGCCGACAGCCACAGGAGCCACGCGATGGGCCGTGCGGGGAGCAGCGTCCATCTGAACTAACCTGAGCTCGGCACCTTTCTGGGCTTGGCCAGCAGGTAGGGAGGTCATTTTTAGCTCATGGAGGGGAGCTGCTGCTTCTGGCTGCTGGGGAGAGCCCGAGCGGGAGGCTTGGCTCTGCTCCCTGGCTGGACTCGCGCACAACGAGCCCATAAGGGCTCTGCCAACTCCCCGCTGGTGTCTGGCTGCTGGCTGGCAGATGTAAACGGCTCCTTAGCTGGAGGGTGACCATGGGATTCAAAGCCAACGCACATACACACACAGCGAATATTTTTATTCCCTCATATAAATTGTTAGACATTTGCTGCCAATTATTTGCTAGAAGTTAAGGCTTAAAAGCCTTCTGCAGTCCTTTTCTTGCTCTTTCCCCGCCCCCTGCTCCCAAAATACAGCATTAATCTTGTTTTGGCTCTGAGCGTTTTACATTTTATTATTTTGGGTGATATCTGGCCGCTGGTGCTTCATTTATATGACAGGAAGAAAATTTTTTGTTTTCTCAGGCAAATGTTTTACCTCTCACACATATTTTGTCCTGATCCCCCGAAGAGCAGAGGGGCTCAGACCTAGGGTTGCCTGGGCTGAGAATGAGAGTGGTCGACATTTTGGCTCTACCAGGAGTCTTGCCCAAGTCAAGGACTGCAGGAATAGGCCAATGTTTTCCCAAAAAGTGTAGAGAGCAACATTGTCCTTCTTTGGCATCTTTTTTGACGCCTAAAGGCCTTGTTTAATATTTTGCTGCGTGTAAAATCAGCCATTGCTGGGGACCGGCATTGACTCTGTTTCCATGTCTTGCAGAAACCAGGGAAGAAACTCTTAATTTAATGAGACGTTTCTTATTATTGCAGACAACATGACTACTGCCTTCTTTCCCTTGTTTAAAAGAATCTCTTAGACTCTGTACTTTCCCTTTCTCTCTAAAATCTAAGTTATGATGTTTCGACAGATCTTCTACGTATTTCAGAGATACATTGACTTCAAGTTGTTCCTGTTCTTCTTGGCATTCTCACATCATGACAATTACAGAAGCCTTCTAATTTTTTTTTCTTCTCTAATTTTGCTGTCAACATACCAGAATGAGGACAGCAGCTTTAGAAAGTATACTTACTTAGTATTTTGACATATTAAAGATACCCGCTCTTTGAAGTTAAGGGGAATGGATTTTGAATCCCCAGGTAACTTGTAATTTCATACAAATAGTATCTTCAGGGTCTGCAGAATTTATTTAAACTCATATTTATTGGTTTATTTTGTTCATTTTTTGGTGAGAAGGAAGGTGGCCTTCTCGGTTTGTTTATAATGCTACTACCGCTGTGAACTTACTATCAGCAAAGCATTTAAAATTAAAACAATACACAAAGCATGTACACAGAGCTCACTGCAGGGAAAATATTTGATTCCAAGTCTGTGCAGACATGGAGAGGAAAAGGGACTTAAAATTGCCAAGTAACTTAGAATTGTGGAATAAAGCTGTACGCAGGTGTGCTCCTTAAATGCAGGCTTCTTTGAAGATGGGTTCTGTTGTCAGCAGTCCAAATGTACATTTTCTCCAAGCAATGCTGTATTTGGCTTGCATCAAGGGCTTTTGACAAATGTATTTAATCTTTATTACCTCGTGGTTGAGCTGCAGATAAAACTGACTGCCAAAATGGACTTCGTACAGCTCCAACATAAATCCATACCTGTACCTTGCAACATTCCTGAATATTACGCTAGGATGTCACTCATTTTAAAAGTAAAGATGCACATAATACACAAACTTAGTGTCTGTTCAGTTTTGCTGCTGAAAGCTGTTCACTGCAGAAACAAGGAACTCCATGAATTCACTCTGAAAAGGGGGGGTTAATATAATGGAATGAATCCCTTTATTAATTTAAGCTCCTCTATCAGTGTTCTGTGCCTTTTATACATCTTGGGCTTTTGCTGCCTGCCAACCGTATCTCAATTTTAAGCTTTGAAACATCAGAAGGGATGTCTGTAACCTCAGTAGCATTGCTCTCTGCTGGTATGAGTGGAATGCTGGCCCTACACAGGGAAAGCACGTCTCTCCTTGTTAACTCCTACTGATAAAGCAGTGCATGAAAGCCATGGATACATCTCGTACGTAAATGCAGTTGGTTTGTTTGAACTGGAAGCTATCACAGCTCATTGACCTTTTACTAGTTTACCAACAAAAATGTAAACGGTGGGATTTGTGAGTCAATGCATGGCAGAAATGGTACACCCTGGTGCAAGATGTGTTGTAGAAACTTTTCTTTGCATTCTCCTGTGTTGTCTAAAGGAAATAAATAAATATAACTAACTTCTATTTAGATCTTTCACCAACTGGCTTTCAAAGTTCCTCCATATTTAAATGTGAACTGTAGATCTTCAACTAAAATGTAAAATCCTTGGCTACAATAGCAAGAAATATAAGAAAATATATTCCAAATTGGTGATAAATGCTATGTAAATTCATATACATTCTATGTATAGTGGATTAGTATTTGGTTGTCACTGATTATTTACAGGGTTATACACATACAATTCAGCTTCCACTGAAATCACTGTGAGACTACCTTTACCTAACAATCAGGTGTCGACAAGATTTGTTCAAGTAATATTTTCAATCTCTGCCTATTTTCTGCATACATGTATACATGAAGTTGTGGAATAAAAATTTGCTTGGAATAAACTTGGAGTGACCACACTGTTTACAGATAACAAGGCTGCAGTATGCGAGATTGCCCAAGTAAGTGTGTAAGAAACGTGTTACACAAATAAAGGGCACATATTTTCAAAGAAATTTTTTTTTAAATATTTATAGAGTTCTTTTTAATACTTGTGGGTACATCTTTATCAGTAGCTGGTGCAATGCAAAGAGGAAGCGCTGGCTTTTATTTTGCTGAGATCTATTACGGTTCCAGGACCACACATCTACATTGTGTCTTTACTAACAGTAAGGTTCATGACAACGGCTGGTCCATGGCACACACAGTGTGTGCATGGCAGGTGACTTCTGGAGGACCTTGAGCCCATGCTGCAGGTGAGGTGCTCTGAGTGATGGACCTCTCTGTTTCTTCAACCTTTGATTCCCTCTGGAGGGAAACTGCTAGAAACACCAGTGATGTGCTAGGTTGTGTATCACATCTCTAAGTGCAAAAGGAAGGCAAATGCATATCAAAAATAGCTGGTACATTAAATCACTAACCTAGAAGCACAGACTGCATTTTTGTGTTCCTCAGTAAAGAGAGATAAAGCCTTCTCTGATGGACTTGTTCAATTATCAGCCTTACAAGCATGTCTATATTTGTGATACAGTCCTCGAATTCTGAGATATATAAATGATGATATTATAATATATGCCTCGTAAAAAAGTATCATACAAAAACATCATATGCACACCCAGGTGTGTTCCTAGTGCATAGTAATGTGCTTGCCTTTTCCAGATCTTGTAAAATTAATGCTGATAATTTGTGCTTCTAAAGTCACATTTTCACTTTGGTGCAAGATCATTCCACTATGTCCAGTGGGACTGGGTGCTGCTGGGTCATAAGTACCATTGAAAAGCAGTCCATTGACTTCTTTCTATTCATGACGTGAAAATAAGATCCTTTTTTTGCAAATTGTGGAATTTATTGCACTTCAGTGATTGTCCCAAAACCATGTGGAATATATTATGATAACTAAGTAGTGGAAAGATCTTTGAGTTCAAAAGATAAATGGACCTGTTTTTTGGAGTTTAAGAAACAGGCTGTGTGATTTGAATGGCAATACTCAATAATTTATGACTTTGTAGGGTGATTTGGTTTCAGAGTTCAAACTCTCTTATTGTATGCCAAAAATCTTTCAAGATCATTATCTGTTCAGAAGTCTCTTAAATATCTGGATATTTCCAGAGGGATGGGGGGTGTCAATTTGCAAAAAAAAGATAAATAATTTATTATTATGATGCCACAGTTTAATACAAAATATATAAGGCAACTAAGAGAATATATCTGCAGGGTTTAGGTTTAGTAAAAGTAGTATACAAAAAGATTTAGCTATTCTAACATGAGAAGAAAGAAATCTATAGGCAAGAGACAATCTGTAATGTAATAAGTAATTGACTTACTATGGAATGATTCATGTCTCAACTGTATGTGAAGTACAGATAGTAGATATTCCAGAGCACAGCACACACTGTACCCTGGACTGTAAAATAGCAAAAGTCCTTAGGCCAGAAAGAGCTTACAAGATGGCACAAATGTTTTAAACACTGTTACGAACGGGGGAGGACAACCATTCCGGATTTAAGCTTGCTGTAATTGTAGCCCTTATGCTCAGTGGAAACTGATGCCTCTCATGTGACAAGGGGTAACCTTGAAGATGCTGACACATGCCAGGCAACTAGATGTAGAATGTAAAGTGTCCCCTACCAGCTCCTCTGCGTGCTGTGATGTTGGTACCCTTTAACTGAATTTCAGTGCTGTATTTTGTTTTGTCATTTCTCAAACCCATGCATTTTTCCCTTCCAAAATCTACCTCAGAATGACTAAATTAAGGATATATAATTAGTTTTTCTACAAAATGTGAAGTGAAATGTTGATATCACAAAATAGAAATGTTCATCAGAATTCACTTTATCTCTTAATAACTTGTGTCAGATTTTAGCAAAGAAGCAAGAAGAGAGATAAATCTTTCTCTGATGGACTCATCTGGCAGATAGCTAAGACTTTTAAAGAATAATTGAGTTAACTGCTATTTAAAATTATGAAAAATAATACCAATAGTGTTAAAATAGCTGCTCAGCTCCAAAGACAGCAAATAAAATTCCTCATATGTCAGCTACAAACTTGCTGGTGGTCAAGAGAGGGCAGTTAGAAAGATATTTCTAGGCTTCCTTGTAGAGATAGTCCTTATCATGTAGAGCATTACTTGAGACTGTGACCTGAAGCCATCACTGCAGTTTTATTTCAGGACAATTGAAAGTAGTCCAATAAGCTCTCTGTAAAATAAAACATTTTTAGATGGTAATCAGCAGCAGATGAAAATTAAGCTATTCCCAGACTGTATAATGAAAGGCTGTGGTAAGTTGTCCACATCTGGTCCTTGGAATTATTTAAACAGCTTGCCATGAACCTTAATAATAAAAGGGCATGGGGCAGTCTGCAAATAAAATTAAAGGGTTAAGAACAGACATATCTGATCCTAAAGGTTTGGGATCACTGTTCTCAGACTCTCCTTGCTTTTTTTTTTTTTTTTTTTAATTTCCCCAGATGCTAGTTTGAGAGCACACTTGCCCTAAATTTCAGGTCAATTTAGCTTTCTCTCTCCTTTTCCACTGAAGTTGCTGACACTGTTGACCTACTCCAGAGGCCCTCCTGAAGTGACCTCATGTATGAAACATATGTAATGTGAAATACATTATTTCTGAACAGTTCAGCCTATCCTTCTAATTACTCTGCATCACAAGCTATTTCAGACATGAAGCTGCTCTTGCTTCTACCAGCCACCATACTTCTGTAGGAATACTGGTGAGGAATTAGTCTTTGGCAACATACACGGGCACTATATCCTTTCAGATATAGAATCATAGAATCATAGAAAGGTTTGGGTTGGAAGGCACCTCAAAGATCATCTAGTTCCAACCACCCTGCCATGGGCAGGGAC
>VXBL01003731.1:796696-834386 GCA_013400195.1 Aramus guarauna | reverse complement strand
TGCTTAGGATTGCCCCAACCCATGTGCAGGACCTTGCACTTGGCCTTATTGAACTTCATGAGGTTCACATGGGCCCACCTCTCAAGCCTGTCAAGGCTCCTTTGGATTGCTATATATATTTATATATATATATATATATATTTGTAAAAGCATTGAAAAAAATGTTTGTTATTCTATAAGCCCACTATTTATCTGGACTTACAGTTTTGTCAATCTGGTACCTTTCAGAAGACAACTCACTGTGTCGGGGGGAGCGAGCATGGTGGTTTGGTTTCTGAGGGCTTCCATGAGCTCTGCAGTGATGATCCCGCTGTCAGGGAACCCTAGCCAAAGTGCTGCTTTTCTGAAAGAAGCTGCCAAGCTCCTCCTTGGAGACTGGAAAAATATTCTCAGTAGGTAAGTCCTCAAGTGCAACAAAACATGGGAACAAAAATTCCTTTCCCAAAGTTCCAGGTCTCTGATTCTAGTGAATTTATGACTTTGTTTTCCCCACTGTTGATCACATTGGATAGGTTCTGAATGTGCAGGTTGTTGTGAGTGAGAACCGATGGGATGAGCAGGAATCTGTATGTAGACCCTCAGGGGAAAAATAAATTCACTACAGTGTTGTCTGCATCTGTGTACTTACAGAATGAAGTCTTTAGCATATACAGATTAATATACTTCCTTTGAAATCTAGGAACTATTCTGATTTACACCAGCCAGGAATGTTTTCCTTAGGCATCTTGTTTTCTTTGTTCTCCTGGATCCTTATTAGTATCTGCCAATTTACTTTTAATAAATTTTAGTAATATGCAGTAATCTACCTATAAAATTCATCAACATAACTTTTAACAAAACAAGACCTAGTTTTTTGAGATACAGACAACCCTTAATACTTACTGAAGCTGTTGAGAGCAAAAAACATAGCATTTCATAAAATGGTGCCAAGTTTTTGTAACTAAAATGACCCATTTTATGTCATTCCATACTTACCGAAAGCTGTCATACACAGTTACCTACTCAGCTTCATGGCTCATATTGGGGAAATCAGGAACACTGTTCTTTAGCATTAATAAAACTGTGTTGAGCTTTTCACTGATACCTGAACAGGGGTTATGGTGGACCCCATTCAGTATGCTGGAGTTTTTAAACATAACTTTTAATCTGAATCTAAACACTTTGTGGCTAAATTTTCAAGCAAGATGTATGTATTTCATTTTTTTCTAGTTACAAATTTAGAAACACAGGACATCTTATGCTTTCTATAAATCTTATTAGTTATGAAGTTGCTGGAAAGCTGGCTTAAATCCACAGCTTCTAGGTATTTTAGAAATAGTTCTCACTCTGTTTTTCCGTGTATCAAGGAATATAATTTCTGCCAGTTATCTCCACAAAACAATTAATTTATTTCACAGCAACTTCAGCTGCTGTCTGCAATCACTTTAGCTAACTATCTGGTCAGGCTTGCCAGTAATGTTTTACAGGTCTTAATTCCTTTGTTTTATTTATGGAACCCAACACTTTTCTACAGAGTTTTTCAATGCCTACAACAAGAAACTGATATTTGTACATCAGAGAAGTTAATTAAAACAAAATTTCTTGCCTGAGACAGACCAAAATCCATAAAGAACAATCTTCGTACTCCTTGGTTGGCATACTTTACCTTTAGGAATTAGATAAACAACTCCTAGAGCTAAATACACTTTTGTTTTGTTTTGTTTTGTTTTGTTTTTTGTTGTGTTTTGTTTTGTTTTGTTTTTGAGTGCCTAATGTACTTTGGTGTGTCAGTCTTTGGCAGTTTAGTCTGAACTGTTATTAAAAGGTCCTCATTTTTTAGAAGAGCTTGTGTTTTCTGGTCTTTTGATTTGCCTAATGTGAGTACCTGAAAACGAGTATGTTCAAGATGTGGTTTCATGTCATAAAGTGCTCAGTGAGAAAACCAGCTTCAGATACTCTTTTCCCTTTCTCCCCCTGCTGCCCTGCACTGTGGCATGTGGCTGAGAGCAGACCCTCAGCTCTGCTGAAAAATTGTTTGTGGCAACATGCTGTGAGCTTGAAGATGGAACTGAAAATCCTGCAGATGAACTCTTCGTAGTGTGAAACCATGGCCCAGAAATCGCTTGTCACTCTAGACACTGCAGGTCTTCCTATTCAAGAATTTGGAAAATCACCCTGTTCTGTTGTTTCCATTTCTAAAAGCCAGTTAAATCATACACTTTGAACTCTGTGTCTCCTCATACAACATGCTTGCAGCGCTACTGTCTGTTGGACCTTCTTTTCCATTATGAGTGCGTTGTTTGGGTGTTATAAAAACACGGAGGCATTTGCAGGGAGGCAAAGGCTGTCATTCACTTCTGCAACTCTTCTTTGAGGCAGAGGGTGTAGATTCATTCCTCCACAACAATACAGGTCGTATCCAGTTAGGATCTGGCAATTGCTTCTGTGAAAAAAAAAAATTGTGGTTTGAGTTTTGTATCATAAATTCTGGTTTGAGTTTTGTATCATAAATTCTGGTTTTGTTATTTACCTGTCTGGTGCCTGTGGGTGAAATTGGAATAATATGGGAAAACCCTTGATTTTTCTTAACAGGATAAAGACATTCATGATCAGAAGGAGGAGTTGCATAGTCACATTGCTCTGCCTCTGGTACAGAGGCAAAAAAAGCTTACACACCATGGCATCCTATGCTAGAAGGGAATTTATTGCCCCCATAGCTCCCCTGGTAAATTCAAGCCTGATAATTGTTTTGGAGGGGTGGTGGGTGTCATTCACTGTCAAATGTTCCATATAGGAGCACAGTACATGAAGAATTACATAGCACTTTTGGCAAAAGATAAGACACAGGGCACTAATTGGTCTACAGTGACAGTGACAATCATAACATGGAAAAATAACCTTTGCTTAAGCAGAATTAAGAGCATTTGAACATGTCTGCCCACAAACACTACCCGCTACTTTATCAACAGTGTTCACAGGCATGACATTCAGACAAATCATAAATCTTGACTTCTTTTTCTCCATCAAACATGACTTTGATATGTTAACTTAGATATTGTCCTTGGTTGCATCCTAGCACTAACAGACGAGATTGCAAATCACAAATATTTGTAAGTCAACAGCTAGTAAAAGAATAATGACTAGAAATTAGGAAACACTAATTTGTTGGTGCTGATTTTCTTCACAAGAGGACATAGATCATATCTTTTTCTATTAAGCAGAGTCACTTTGTTTCTAGCCATAATCCCAAGGGTGTTTTGATAACAAATTCTAACTATATCCTAACTGCTCCAAGTTAGCAAATTACTTAGGCTTTTTATTTATGTCGATTGATAGGGCATTTGGGAAATGATTGTTTGTTAGGAGAAAGCTGACATAAATACATGAAATAATATTTTAAGATATGACAAAAGCATTATGCAAGCTGATGACATTAGCAATGATTTTAGCAGCTAGTTGTTAAACTATGGCAAATGAGCTACTACATTTAATTACAATTTTATGTGCTGTTGTTTCTTGTGCTATAAATAAGGGAATTACATGTGGGTCACTCCAGTGTTTGGTTGTGGAATTGTTTACTTGACATACCGATGTCATTAAATTATTATTCCATATCACTGGGTCATCATGATGACTTTTTGCAAGAAGGAATAATCTTTTCATTTAGTCAGTTTCTAATTCAGTCCCTGAATTCCTTTAGTTCCAGATCTATTTTAAGCAAAATATATAGAGGGCCTACAAGTGTATTTGTGTTGCTGACATCTCTTTGTGTGAAATTCAAGTATGATTAACCCGTTTTGGCATTCCAGTTTCTGCATCCTGACCTGAAAGCAAAGGAAGGGCTTTCAGGTCTCTCTATATTGCATAACAAAAGGGGGATAGGAATGAGTAACTGGCTTGAAGTCCACGTGCCTCCACTGACCTGTACCCACACTGCTTCAGGTTGGTCCTTTTTATGCAAGAATTGCCTTGAATGGGCAAGATGGGACAGGCCAGTGCAGAGCTCGGGTGTGAGCTAACAGATCATCTGTGGGGATGATTAAGACCAGGGATAGAGCTTACTCCCTGGCTCTTGCTTATTTAGCAAGGTGTACCTTCACTGACCTCCATGAGGTCTGAGTGAGACATTTGCAGTAGCATTGCTTGCTACTGACTCATCTTGTATAGTATGAACAATACATGGAATGGATGTAGTCTTGACTGACAGGACATAAGCTCTTCATGGAATTTGTCCCCTTGCTTGCATTAAATGTAATGGGAATGAGAGTTCAATGTGTCTGATTTGATTAATACTAGGTGAAAAGCATGGCTTTGCTAGCTAGAAGGTGAGTGTGAAACATAGTTTCACAATAGCTCAGCTTCAGTGGTAAGACTAGTTTAATGAGTTCCCGTCCTTTCTCCTCCCCCCCCATCTCAATCGGCCCTTTTCTGCCCCAGTTGCTCATTCCCACGCCCCGTCCCCTCCAAAGCAAATGTTGTTTTTAATCCAAATCAGTTCAGTGATCCAGTTTAGATTGCAGTTCCACAAACAGTTGTGTTGACACAACTGTGGAGGTGGTACAACATAGGGAGGCAGGAATGAGTGGTTAGGGACAGCATATTGTGAAATGATGGCTTGAAAGTGATACCTGGAAATGAAAGACTCTTTACATTAGACCTCTGGAACCATTATCATAATTATACATCAAAAATCAGAACATAAAGCTCAGTAGAGAAAGTCAACAAAATAAATCACCTTGTTTTCATACAAACCCTAAAGCTGGAGAGTTCTAGTAATCTGCCTTTTACTGGCTTTAGTTCTGCCAATCTGAAGCAATAGCTGAAATGTTCAAGACTGTCCTGAATTATAAAACGGATTGCATATGTTGTTGTTTTCCTCCCCTCCACTCCCGGGTGAGTTTGTTTTTCATTTTGAATGTTTATGTCGACTTCTCTGTCATTCTACTGCCCATCTAATTCCTCATTCAGTTTTATAGTTAAGCAGTAATTAGAAACTATCGCTGGGGAAAAAACATGTTTTGGTTATTTGCTGTGACCCAGCCTCATATAAAATATAAACTCTCCAAAAGTAGCAGTAAGAGAATTGCAGAGGACCCATTCTGTCCTCAAATTAAAAATAAAACATTAAACCCTGTAGCTTAGAACAAGTGCTTCTTCTCAGAACCATCTCCAAACAAAGTACAGCGGGGTTTATAATGGAGAAAAGAAAGATTGTGCTTTATTTTCTTAAAGAATTTGAATGAAGGGAACTCAGAAGATAGCACAATAAAACGGGGAGCTGTATAATGGGTACAACAGATCCTTCCCACATCTTAGTGCTTCTATGGACCAAGCCCTCCCATTTGGAGGTTTATAGATGGACACGTTTGTTAGGGACAAGCTGATGTAACGGTGCAAATGTCTCCGATTCCTCAGTCTCCTTTGCCACACAGCCACTGAGATGTGGGTGGGACAAGTGGGGAACGAGCAGTGGGAGGGATCAGGGCAGGCATGCCTACCTGAACATCCAGCCAGTGTCCTGGTGAAATCCACTGCCCATCCCTCCATTGTGAAAGTTGCACTGAGCATTTCAGTCCTTCAGAAAATCTTCCAGTAAAAATGAGAAACTATTTATTTCAAGGTAGGAAGAAAAAAACCTTGATTGGCTCTCTACTTGCTCTTCCTATTTTATTTTTTTTTAACAGCATTACCTATTCATAAAATAAGGCAGAAGGAGGGAAGAGATTTATCTTCCCCTTGGGTGCTAATAGCCTGCAGAGACCCATGAGATAAGAGGGAAAGGGAAGCAGTGAGAGAACTACATATCAAACCCTGTTCTTTTTTTAATCAGGAATGTAGTGGGAGCAGGAAGGAGGCAGGATCAGGCAGGCTTGAATGAAAACATATTTGCAAGAACTTTTGTCTCTAAAGTCTTTTCTGTGATGATTTTAACACTAGACTCCCCTCCTCTCACATACAGGGCAAGCCGAGGCCTTAAAATGTTACTTTGAATTTCTGTTTCCATTGTGGTATGTTTATTGGTTGCAGTAATTTTATGATTGCTCTTCAGTGGCTTAGAAGTGTAGAGCATGTTTTATTTCTATATCAATATCATAACAATCTGCATTCAGCAAACTGTTAAATCTGGTAGGATTCCTTTTTCATTCTAATTTCTCACCTTACCCATGGTAAATGAGTTCTGGCAGATTTATCTTATGACATTACCCCATCACTCCTTGACCTGACTCTCTGTGTGTCATGACACTGAGGGCATGGAGGACCTAGAGCGGGGTTACAGTATTTGTGGATAAGGGAAGAACAATGATTGATTGATGTAGATGGGTAGATGTAGATTGATGTAGATTGGGTAGATTGATGTCATCTACCTGGACTTGTGAAAAGCACTTGACACTGTCCCAGNGAGAGAGTTGAGGTTGTTGAGCCTGGAGAAGAGGCCTCACCCCACCTACAGCCCATGATCCTATGTCAGTCCCCTAGGGCCATCTGCCTCTGCTTCAGGGATGCCGCAGCAGCAGGGCCTGTCTCCAGCTGCCCACAGCCCTGCCCTGCCCAGCCAGCAGCCCTATCGAGCTGGGCCCACCTGCGCGCCCACGTCCCCATCCCCGCAGCCCTGCCCACCCATCTGTATCGGGTCCTGGTTCCCCTCACTGGGCCTAATCCTGATCCCATCAGTGGTCTGACATCCCAGCCTGGCATCTCCTTGACCTCACGTTCCTCTTTATTTCCGCTCATCGGATGCATTGGCTAAAACGGTTTGCATTTTTCACCATTTCCTTCAATAATTTTGCTGAACTTCTGCTCTTCCTCATGTATGTCATCAGTTTATCTTGAGCTACCCAGATATTTCTTTGCAAAGTAACCAGTGCCAAAGGTATCCATACTTCAATGCCAGTCTATAAATACTACCGCTCCAACTGGGTAGGTATGTCCCTACATACCTACTGCCCATGCCTAAAGGCAAAGTGTCTCCGGGATTTTCATTGCTTGTTGGGATCTCAGCCACAGACTGAACAATTTATTTTTGGCTAGTCCTGTGCACTGTGTACAGAAATACTGTAATGTCACAGATTATGTATTCTAGCTTTTGTCTGTCCTGTATCAATTATCTCACACTCTTAGGCTAGAAAGAAGCCAGGCAATAAAAAGTGGTGCATGATGGTGGAGCAAAACCCTCTTCTGAATCAGAAAAACAGTTTTTCAAATGGAAAGTGCAAAGTCAGCTCTAACAGAACTGCAAATTCAGGAGCCAGGCAGAAAGCTGAATAGACAATAAAATTAGGAACCAAATAACAATGTTCTTGTCTGAATAAAAATGTGTATTCTGTGGATTTTTAGAGCTGTGGATTTCATGGTTATTACTAAATTTGTTCTCAAGATGTCTTTGCACTGCAGGGTTTCTGTATCATAGAAAACAGGAGTTCTGGTTCTCCAGAGGAGCAACTAAAACATACATCATCTAAGGATAGAGGTCCATGAACAATTTTCCTTCTGACAACATTTTCCTCTCTAGCTGCATGCTTCCATTCCTGTAGTGATATTTATCTCCTCAGTTCCAACAGCAGACTCATTGATATGATTTTACTCAATAGGATCAGCAAAATGTTCTAAGCTAAGAAAAATCCTTCAGAAAAAAAAAGTCTTTTCAACACATATTATTTCACTCATCACATTTAGAGTATGACACTGAACATGCATTTTCTCGCAAGGTGGGCATGGGTAAGGAGATGATAAATTGTTGTACAAGGGAAGGAATGAGTAACTGGGGCGAGAAAGGATGGAAATCTATTAAATTGGTTTTGCCACCAGAGAAAATCATAGAATCATAGAATGGTTTGGGTTGGAAAGGACCTCAAAGNAGCCCTCAGCTGGACTCTCTCCAGTAGTTCCCTGTCTGTCTTGAACTGGGGAGCCCAGAACTGGACACAATATTCCAGATGTGGCCTCACCAGGGCATAACCTCCCTCGATCTGCTGGTCACACTTCTTTTGATACAGCCCAGGACACGGTTGGCTTTCTAGGCTGCAAGCACACACTGCCGGCTCATATTGAGCCTTTCATCCACCAATACCCCCCAAGTCCTTTTCCTCAGGGCTGCTCTCGATCCATTCCTCGTCCAGCCTATAGCGGTGCTTGGGATTGCGCCAACCCATGTGCAGGACCTTGCACTTGGCCTTGTAATGAAGTCTGGGACTACACCACAGCCCTTGTCTCAGTAGGACTGGACAATATGAAGATTAAAAAGCATTGATAGCTGCCAGGGGCTCATCTGTATGAGTATCCCACAGGATATGTTGCAGATGCTGTGCAACAGCAGAGAATTTAAATAAATAAAGTGCTGTTAAAACAAGGCTCCTAGGGTTAAGCTTAGTTTGGTTGCAAAATTAAAATAAGTCCATCTTTCAACAGCAAATCATCCTTTTATTTTTCTGGTGGAAAACTAGAGCAAGTGTTTTTAAAGAAGTGCATATTTGCACATCTAGGTTGGTTTTGCAAGAAATTTGTGAGAAAATCACAAAGGAATAAGACTTTTGACTGATTGTGAGATTTTGGAACTTTATGGGGAAAGTATTACCTAGACTAGGAGAAGAGTTTTGTTTTGGTCTGTGTAGGTGTATTAGCTGACTCCTCTAAGTCTGTGGTGTTTTCAGCGTAGGTGCTGATTAAGAGCTTAGACTTGTGATTACTTTATAAACAGTCACGGCAGTTTAAGATGTTTACACCTGAAATGTGGTTTGATGGTGGAACCCTCCTCCGGTAGAGGTGTTGTTCGAGGTCTTGTGAGGGTTGCCGAGGCACAGGTCTGGTCGGGTTCATGTCCGTGTGGGTGCCTGTGGCAAGGCGGGGGGAAACACGCTCCTGGGCTCTCCCTGATGTTGGCTGAGCTCTGGGGGCAAAGACCTTCTGCTGAGGATTAGTAACAAAGCTCAGAGTGGCTAATTGCAAGCCCCAGTTAGATCCAGAAATGATCACCTCTAGCACCTTACAAACCAAATTAGCTGACAGACCCTCCGTGCTTCCCCCATTCCCCTCCTCCCTGGATTACGCTGAAGTGAAACGTGATGGGCTCTGGCTGTCATCGGAGTTTAGGAAATTAGCCTACTGAATGCTAGGTTTGAACTCAAAAACTTCCAAATGTATCTGCGATGAATATACGTAAACCAGAAAGAAATTTCTGTGAAATAATAGTAATACTATTATTAGCTTTGCCATTGGTAAAGTGCATTCATTTCTCAGCACTTACACTGAGCCACCACAGCCTCTAATAGCCCACAAAATTGTCGACTGCTAGCTGAAAAGGAGCTTAAAATGCACACTGATTTGCAGTAATTTATTATTGGTCATTCTAGGAAAAAGCATGGAATGAGCTGAATACCTCTGTCACTGATAAAGTTATACCAAAATGGGATTCCATGGGATTCTGCTATCATTCAAATAATATTAAATACGCTCTTAATAACCTTGTACTGTTAATAACCTTCTACTGTTAATCTCTGCATAATGTGAAACTATGAATTAAGAAGTCTTTTCATGTACAGGGGCAGAACTTCATTTAAAGACCTTGATGGTGCAAGAAGCAGACTGAAACAAATCCATACTGCAAACAGTCAGCTAATGGATGCGGAGATAAAGGACTTGTGAAGATAGAAGCAGTGCAATGTCTATTTTTTGCACAATTTCCTACAGAAAATATTCCCATTAAAAGCAGGAATGTAGCAATAAATGAGTGGTTTGAGCAAGCTAAAAAATGTCAATGGTAAAAATGATCAATGAGGCTGATAAAATTTCTTTATATTTGGTCAGATGGCAAATGAAGATTAATAGACTCTGATTAATCCCATATTCAACTTTGGAAATCCACTGGCTTGGCAATACTGAATATCCTATTCACTTTTTATTTTTCTATCAATTTACAAGCCAAGACGTATGCTGATTTTATAAAAACTGTTTGTGCTTATCTTAATTTACCATTTGTGCTTATCTTGATTTAACTTTGATTAAATTAAAATCAGACTGTGGTATTGATAACTATTATTCTAAATTTTTCACATAACTTTTTTCCTTTTATTCTTACGTGTAACAGACTGTTTTATTTTAATAGACTATTTGAAATTCACTGAAATAATAAAGCTTATTCAGCTAACATATCCAGTTGGTGTACCCCTGCCACACAGCCTGGACAGATCGTAGCATTGGCAAAAACATAGTTCTGGCAACAATCCTTTCAGAAAAAAAAAAAAAAAAAAAAAAGGCTCTTTTTTTGCTATTTTTTAGGAGTTGGGGCTGTTTAACAAGGAATAAAAACCTGGATTTGAAATGCAAGCATGATTTACAGAGTGAGGTGATCTAAACATTATTTTTAATTATTTCATAATTAATAAAAAATAGAATTTCTTCCTGCCGTTCCTGTGTCTTTAGCCCGTCCCAGCTACAACACTACCGCGATTGTTTTCATAACAAAGTAGTAGAAGAGCATGTACTGTTCAATGCATTTATTTCAAGCCCGACGCTACGCAGGCAGAGCTGCGGAAAGAGGAGAGTCACACCCTTCAGCCAAATATTGGCAGGTCACTCCGTCTTACAGCGAGGCTCGCTCTCACTGCACAGCCCTGGAAGAGTATTTCTGCTAAATAAGAGGATCAAAGACCAAGCCTTGCTGCTGAAACCAAGCGGCACCGGGAGGTTTATGGCCGCACTGCTCAGATGCAGCTCCTCAAGCAGGATGGGTGTCCATGCCGAGAAGCACATCATCCTGTGATCTCTGTGATGCCCCGGAGGTCCGGGACATAATTACCCCTGTTCATCCGGGAATTTCCTTTAGGGAAAGAAAGGCCAGCAATGTCGATGATCCAATTGCGGTCCAACGCTCAAGTTCGGTTTATGTACCTCTTTATTTAACTCTTTGTTCTCCATAGAGTATACACCCACCACTCCACATAGGCACCATCTTACAGAGCTTGTTCACGTCGGCAGGGAGCCTGGGACATGGCTTGGATTGTGGCTGTTTATGTCTGAGGGTATATGAAGCATCTAGCAATGAGCACCACAAAAAGTCACAGATCTCCTAGCCAGGAGGTACCTTCCGACGGGGAATTAGTCAAAGTGAAAAAAGCCCGAATCTGCTTGGTTGCAAATATTGGAAAGTGTGTCATGAATATGGCAGAGGACTTGAAATACAGGCATTTGGATCCCTGTTTTTTCTTCATTTTTCTGGGTATCCATCTTAAAACACCTAGAGACTACTCAGCTGAATGCTAAGCACCAACAATTGCAGCAGAAGTGAACAGGAACTGTACTTTGACCTTATGAAGGCCTGAAATTGCTGAGTACTCTGACAAATCCAGCTGGAAAGCATGTTACATAAGACAAACAATATTAGAGGACTATTTTTACTTATTTTCAGCATCTCCACTCACAACATGTAAGAGGAAGATAATAATACCACCAGGGTGTCGAGAAGATAAATTCATTAATATTTGCAAAGAAACAGAGTACTACAATGAGATCAGCATGGAAAAGCCCATGAGAAAATGAGTGATTCTCTATTCAGTGCAGCTTTTGGATGGTGTGCAGTAAATAATGGATGGGGCACACGTTGAGAGATGAGTCTAAAACAAATATATTGAACAACTACCACTCACTGAGCTCTGTTCATCCTCTCCTGATCCTGCTATCTGCACCTCCCATGAAGTACGTAAAAGGAAAATAAATGCTGTCTGACTTTGGAGCAGCTGGGTAGCCTTAATCTCACCTAATTTTAGCCTATAAAATAAGATGTCTAGTCAGTGCTTCCCCCGTAGTCAATGAAAAGAGATAGGTACCTCAGGAAGCAATTAATCACACTACCTCTGACACCCGTGTTGGGACGGGGCGATCACCGTCTGGTGGTGTCTATCTCTTTTCCTGGACGCACACTGAGGGAGCGCAGAGAAACAATTTGGCTTAGTCCTCCAGCGTTGAGATGACTTCAGTGTTTAGATTACTCCCGCCCTAAATCTCAATCCGAACGGTACAGTGTGCCATCCCAAAACAAGTAAATCATTTTAACTGCCTTGTTTTCCTTCTAGTTTTCTGTGAATCATGATATGTTTTTGCACTGTAAAGTAAAGGTGCTGAAATTTGCATTAGGCTGTCACTGACAAGATGCTTCAAAGAGGCCATTTGTGGGACAGCTGGAGAGTGATGGAGTGACTGGTATGGACTGGAGAAGGATCCCTCCCTTTCTCTATGTCACTGTATGTAGAAGGTTCCTTCATAGTATATGCAACTGTTCGAGAAAAGTATGTGATTTAGAAAGCGGTTGTCTTGCATTAGGAAACAAGCATCCTTTCTTATCCTAGGCAAATGATTTTAATCACTCATATCACAAATCTGACCTTCATATTATGCCAGGATGAGAAATCAGATATATTGCACAAACCTGTTAGCAAATAATGCAGAACCGGGGAAGAAATTTTATTTTGTGGTTGAATATGTATTTAATTTTAAATCCAAGATGGAGGGGAGAAATAAAAGCTCAAAGGAAACAAGCTTGGTTGCATTTAGATGGGAATGGGGGTAAAGATTCTTCTGGGCATGATTTTTTTTTAATTAATTTGTAGCCTTTTGGTTATTAAAATGGAGCTGTGAGAGTTTACCTCTGTATTATGAGGACCGGTCCCTTATGAGCTTCTGAGGACTGGGCTTCTAGCTTTGAAATGACAAGTAACTAGCCTGGATTTAAATATTTTTTAGTTTTCATGAAATCATTTCCAAACTCAAATCCACTTGTATTGTATTTGCTATGCGTTCTTTTCTTTTTCCTGGGTTGCTATTAGAAGGCATCTTTTGTGAGTGAAGCTCATGTCCACATTTTTTGATGGTTAAGTTGGAAAACTTGCTTTGAAAGGACATTTTGGATTCTGTAAGAAAATACAGAATAAAGAGGTTAATTAACAGAATGCTCAACAATCAATCGTCTTCAATTAAAATTTAGCAATAGTTAATGCAGTCACAAGTCTGTGTCAGTCTCTGCGCTCCAGGGACAAGTCAAATACATAATGCAAATCCACCCTACTTCTCTTCATAACATTAATATTCATTCTATAAAATTTTTATGGTAGGTGAAGTTCTCCATTTTATTTTCTAACAGCAACTCAAGATAGCAGTTCTATGCTGGTCCCTTCATTTGTTTTCTTCATTCTCTAAACACTTAGGTTTCTTGTGTCCCCAGTCAGGCAAATTCTTTGCCATCTGCTTACACTAAGCAGGTCTACTGCACCCTATAATCAGTGCTGAAAACAAAGTAATAAATAAAAGAGCTGACCAAAGGAGACATTATCAAAGATATTTCCTTGGTGCTCAGCGTTCACTATGTCTTCAGAAGCCACCTCAATAAAAGGCAAGGTGACTTCTAATTGTCACCTTTGGAACCTCTAAGAGTAGAGGGGGAACCGCCAAGGACGTAAGTTCCTACTTTTAGATGTTGCTAAGACATTGCTGGTTTTTACACTTCTGCAGTGACCTGCAGGAAGTGTTCATTTGTAGACTGGATAACCAGTCCTGCATTTCAATGGACTGATTTTAAAAAGTTGCCACTTTTGGTCGTCAATAAGCTTTACTGGAGGTTAGTGTTCAGCTATGTTAGAACTGACTACATGAATACACCTCATTTGCTTCAGTGAAAAACCAGCTTAAATTAGTTCAAGTGGCTTTGCACTGCAGTGGATGAAAAATACTCACACGGTTTGTTCCGCCATGGAAGTGATACCTCATAGAGAGGTGATGCTAAGCATCTAGAAAGTGAAAAAACCTTAAGTCCACATGTTCCACAGTGATCATCTCTCCATGTCCCAGTGGGCCCAACCACCTCAGTGTGCTGAAGAAACACTTTCTAAATGCTGGAATTTGTTTTATATCTTTCTGAAGATCTGTGAGGTGTGTTCCACCTGTTCAACGTCCAAAACATGTACTGGCACTCTCTATATTCCCATCTATTCACACGTTTGCAAAAATGAAGACAAAGCCTTCTGTAAAATCCTTCCCTCAGCCATTATCTACCTGTATTTACGTTAGTTCGCTAATGATTGAATTACTAAGTGGATCCCATATGCACAAAGCAAACTTCAGCCTACAAGCGGACAGCTTTTTCTGGTTTTTACTGTGCTGAATCCAGCAGGGTCCTGACTTATCAGCATTGTAACACTGTTTGCAGAAGGACTGGTGTGAACCCTCTTTAACTTCTGTCAAAGTCAGTCTGGACAGAGCAACAACCCTCCAGAGCTACTTGTCTGATAAGTTACAGGTAAAAGGCAGAAATAACAAGCTGAGGAAGGAACATCTCTGGCCAGAACAGCTGCTTGAACAACTATCTGTGGCTGCAGAGCAGTTTAACGTGGAATGGCGGCAAGAAACTAAAGAGCTCTCAAATGCTGGTACCCAATGATACTAGTTAGGATTCAAGGCATTGTCAATGTCCGAGAGCATCCAGGAAGGTTAATGATCAGTCACCTCGCTTGCCATCAATGAGCAAGTGACTTGATTGCTACTTGCACACATGAGACAAGGCTTGGAGCTATATTATGTTTTGGGGTTTTTAAGCTTACCTTTCTAAATGTGTTTTTGGTCAGTTCATTTTTCATTTCAGCTTTTGAGAGTAGAACAATGAACTGACTATTTGACTTAGAGAGTACATTAGATTAGATTAATTTTAATAACGCTATAGTTACTCATCAGTCCTATGTTACCTAATAACCTCTTTCTGAAAGGTTGTTTTGAAAATCAGATATTTTCATTTACTGGCAAGGTCTGTATTGAAGAGAAAAGTTGTCTTATGCAGCTAACTGTATCCAAAATTCACGATGCAGCAGCTATAAATCAAAAATAAGTAAACAATTTTGTTTAGTGTGTAGACATTTTTTCTCCATGCTTCAGGGCCTTAAAACTGATTTCTTTTATGCTGACCTCTGCTCTCGTCAATTGACTCTCCTGTTACTACCTGCCAGTTTTCCATAATCGTTCATGCCACATATACTATCCTTTCTGCTGTATTTTCCATAATGTGTTTCTTTCTCCTTCCCAGCTCTCCTCCTCTGAAAGCCTTGAGGAAACAGCTGAATAAAACTCAAAGCTAAGAAAAAATTAACCGCACCTTTTTTTGTCTCCTGAAAAGATTTAGAGTTTCTATAATGTGTTTATTTAACTCGCTTCCTCTGCTTTTTCTTTTCTTTTCCCTGCATTTTGTTTTCCTGTGTTGCAAACTAGTCTATGTTAAGCTGCATTACTTTTTACTTAATGAGCTAATAGGTTGGGACAGATATGTTGAGGAGTTTAAGAAATCTGCACTGAATTTTGTCCATAGGTGTATTATGGTTTTTGAGTGAGAGCCAAGTGAAAGACAATGGCCATATTTAATTTGATAGGCATTTCTCCGGAAACAGACAGAAAATGTTCTAGTTTTTGCCATCCTCCCAAATGGAACTACGCGAAGTACCTTTTATTTTCCTGTTTTGAACCGAAGTATGTTGTGAGTTGCCAAACAGGAGAATCAGCGTACAACTAATATTATTCCAAAGTAGATTGCTGAGTGACATTTTGAATTATGTATTCCCACTATTGTGCCTAACCCCCTTCCAGACTCTAATTGTGGGTCCCTTTTTGTGCATGTTAAGTAGTTTTTCATCTTGACTGAATTCTAATTTTATCTGAACCTTTGCAAGTATGTATGCTAATTATATAAAAAAATCATTTTGCATTCATTTTGAAACTAGAACATGTTTTCAACAAAATGTTTCCATTTTATGAATGTGAAATTGCAACTGGTCCTAACTTGGTCACTCAAAAATATTTTTAATGTTAATTTTTTTTAATATATTTATGAGATACACATTAAATTTATCACTTTTTTCTGTAGTTAACAGTAATATTTTGTTAATAAGACAAACATAACCTAAAAATATACGTATATATTTCTAATACAAGTTACAGAACAAAATCCAAAACAAAATTAATACAAGGGTGGTGTTTTTTTTTTTTTTTAATTTTAGAGTAATTTTAAGGAATCTTTGTGCAAAAATAGTCACAGTGTTCATTTTATTAATTTATTGGAGCTATCAGATGTAATTCCATTTTAATTTTATATATTTAAAATTACCCCACTCTACTTCTGATTACACACATAATAATAGGTATTATTTTAAAATGAAAGGAACCACAAAAAAGATAGCTTTCTAATTATTTCTTACCTACTACTGAAAAGGAGGGACAAAGAAATACAAATGATTACTTGAAGATTTAAGTGCTTAGTTATTAAATGATTCAAAGTGTAAAGGAAATAACTCATTTTAAAGTCAATTTGAATTGTAATTCCCCATTATGCCATTAGTGATCCAGGCATAGTATGATTTACCAATGAAAAATTCAGCCTTGTATTAGGAAAGACCTATGTCATTAGTTGTGCACTCCTCACTGGCATTGCTTTTCAACAGAGATAACTTGATGCAAGCTGGATGGAGTGCATTGTTTTGAATAATTGACAAGTTCTTCTACTTTATTACAGAGGTATAATAATAAAAAAGACCTGTTGATGAATGCATTACCTTTCCATCTGAGTTAAGAAATTTAGGTCTTGCTATTGCTACAGTTCTTTTGTAACTGAACTTTATCTAAAAGTTTCTGGTTACTAGAATTCATAGTGTTCATCATAGAAAACACCAATACTGCAACGTCTTCCCAATGAAATGGGACAATGTGCTGCAATCCACCATTTCATGAATCAAACACTTACCAGGACCATTGGAAAAATAAGGCTCCGGAGCAACATTCTAATAGGATAAGCTGGGTTAATAACCTAAACTGTTTGTAAGAAGAATGCCAATATAAAACAGGTGATAGTGTTACCTGAGAATTGTGATGAGGTTTTTGTGATGGCAGAGGATCCTGAGGAGAAGACACAGGCAGGTTCTCCATTCCCATATCTATACCGCTAGTTTTTACGGTGGGGAAATTAACTGAAAGAGATGTACTCAATTAGACTATATGTTATAAAAGTTTCTAAGCCACAGAACAAACAGTATTAAGCACAACAATGACTAATAGATGAGAATCTGAACAGTGTTCAGACAGTAAAATAGTAATTAAAACCTATTTAAACATTTTCCTTGTGAAGTAATGGTACCTTTGAGCTATATATTATTGATTTAATATATTTTTGGCCAGCCTTATTCAGGGCCAAAAGGACAAGCCTAACTCCTACCTTGGCTACTCCTGTCATGAAATTCTGATCTATCAAGGCTAAAGAAGTACTCTCCTGGCACCAGATATGGTAGACAGAAGAATTACCAATATTATTAGGAACTCAGTATTGATCTGAGAGTAGTCTAACAACTGTTAATTATATAAGCTAATTGCTGACAATTAGCATAAAGCCAGCACACGTACATAAAAGTCAGCCTGAATCCCATTTAGTTTCTTCTGAGTAGTTCAACAGTTATGATCATGGGCCCACAACTGATTTAAATCATATTGCCTTCACTGAGTGATATAATAAAGAGAAAGTATCGTATTTATTATTGTGGAACAATGTCATAAACATTCCAAGACTTAGAATATTTAGAAATCTAGTAATTTGTAGAAAATGTTATGAGTTCTCTAACTGTTATATTAGAAAGCATAGGGCTTATAAAAAACAACTTGAATACACAGAGTCTTTTTTTTTTTTTTTTTTTTTAGAGGTGTTCTACAGAACTTTTAACCACAGGCAGACCAGATTTCTTTGAATACACAGTCAGTAGTCAGCCATTCTGTTGGGGTGGTGATCAAAGACTGCATTATTCACAAAAGCGGTGATTTTGTCCTGACAATGCATTCACATCTCCTCCTCTGATCCAGCTGAAACACAACCTTTTATGTTTGGTAAGATCAGTATTTAGTGACATCAGCAAATAGATCCATGTCACCTTGTGTGCCAGCAGGCACATGTGGCCAAGGGCAAGGGGGAAGGATTTGCCCCATCAGGGGCCATGACTTTTCAAATTGGCTTAAACTGATGATGATAATGTGCTTTTGATGTGGTAACAGCACCTTTCTCTAACTGTGTGAGGAGTTTCAAATGGAGTTTTGATGCATCAGTGAGCCCTTCTCCTGAAGGTAATAGGACCTCTGCCAGAAGAATCTTTTATTCATCTTCATAGACTGTCAATCCATTGGACTGAATTGAAAAAGAATAATTGATTGAAATCTACCTGATAGTTTTAAGAATGCTTGGAGGTTTTTTTGTCTGCCTGTGTTTTAAGGAATGCTGCCACTGATTTCTCAGAAGCAACGCCTGATAAGGACCCCTAGCTAAAGATTTGCCCCTCTCCTAAATGTGAAGAGAAGAAATATCTGAGGTTCCTATCCAGGGAACTAGGGGGGGAGCACTCTATCTTCACAATGAAGAAGAGGGAAACCACTTGAAACATATTAAATGCATCAGCTCAGAGGTGGCCGCTGCCTAGCCAACAGAGTAGCCACGGGTGGTCTACAGAAAGGTTTTTTCCACAGCAGTGGTCATTTCCCTAGTGTTTCCCAGTCAGAACATATGGTGTGATGGACACAAGGCTTGTTGTAATTCTTGGGAAGAAGATGTTAACATATCTTCTGCTATGTCTCAGGTGCACAGCTCCACATTGCTGTGGTTACACTGAGAGCAGAGTACTAGACCCACGCTCTGGCTTGGGTATGGCCGTAACAACTGCTACAGCGGTAGCTGGTTTTACACAGTATCACTTGGAAAGGGTAAGGGATATCAACTGAAAATGCAAAATAGCAGCAAATAAAAGAATGCTTTAAAAAGAAAGCACAGTTGAGGCAACTTAGAATAGTATATTGCTCCTGCTGGCTGCTCTGCTTTTCCGGAAGAAATCGTTTCCGCCTTGTAAACCTGAGAGAACAGGCAGTGTTTGCTCTTTGGTTGCCACAGCATGGCATCCTACCCCAAATGGCCATCAGTACCAGCGAACCCTAATGCGCTGAACTGTGGGCTGGCATGGCTTGAAGCCAACACGCTGGTTTTGCTGTAGGTGTGGTAACCTCCATGGAGAGGCGCTGCCAAAGGCAGGGGCACTACCTGCTTAAATCGCTCCAGCACGAACCACCAAAGGTTTCCTGGTGGGACCCTACTTTAAGGCACCTTTATGCAGTTCACTTGCTGGTTTTACGAGTAAAATAGCCTTTTGCTTAACCCTCTTCTGAGGATTAGATTAGTATTAAAGAGTCTGCAGCTTGGTCTTCAGCATTTCATGTGGGAAATAAATGGTATGTGTGGTGACCTGGACAATCAAATCACCTTCACACAGTGATCACATGTATTTTCTTACCTCCTCTGTCTTTCACTTTCAGGGCCTTACCAGCATAATAGCTCTAATGAGCCCGCTTCTTGAGAAGGTTGATATGTTCTCATAAGAAGACCAGTGGTGTAAAAGGTCTATTTCTTAGTAAATTGCTGAAAAACAAGGCACAGAACAAAATTAAGATGGACATTTTCTAGAGGCTGTCATCTAGTTCATCTTCCCTGGCAATTTAATCCATCCTGTTCATATATTACCTTTCCCAGTAAGAAGTTTTACCTAAGTTGCCAATTTACTCTTAATTCGAGACTATACAAATCCACTCCAACTTGTCTAAGGTTATACTTAGGACCGACCTGTATACCTATTAAATTTGGCCAAGAGATCTCTCATTCTTATGGTGGGTGTCAGCCCTTAGGCCCAGATAATTCACACTGGTTTATCTGCCCCGGTGTAGGTATGCCCTGCAACCCTAAAGCAAAAGCAGAGGGTGGAGCTTGCACGCTAACTGTGCAATGTGATTTAGGACCTCTACACAGTCACGCAATGCCCATTTGATCCTGTTCCCACCACTGGAAATTTAGAGGGATGACAAGTGAACTGTAGCGTTTAAGGAGGCTGTCACCTGCAGCTATTTGGTCCTCTACCCCTCCTTTTTTTCCCCGACCAAGGTTACAGCAGCCTCAGGAGAATGGTCGTACAGAACATGTGAATGATCCTCAGCCAGTTTACAGCAGAGTCAGTGAGCTCAGCGTAAAATTTTGATGCAGATGAACTTAAACTAAACTGTCAGGTTTGGGACAGATGTGGTAACATGTGGACTTGCATTTGATCCACCTAACTCCTGGGAGGTGGTTTTCTGGCTGAGCAGTTGTCAGACAGGTCATGACATTCCTTATAATGGACTTTGTTTTGCAAACAGCAGCACACTCTGATAATGTTTTAATCTCCTAGATCCTCGGTATCCTCTCAGGAGAGGCACCCCTCTGTTTTCCCCCATTACCTCCTTTAATCTGTCTTAGGTAAACTGGCTTGGTTAACACAACCTGCCAATACATGGCTATGGATGACAGCAATTTCAAGCACCACAGACAGACCTAGAAGAGGATGCATGTCCACAAGCCAATGTCTTAAACTGAGGAGCAAGAGGGACCAACCTTGGGCACCATAAGGCGTTTCCCAGACACAGTTATCTGTTCTCACCTTTACTGCAGGGATGACTAAGTTATAAATGAAGTTGCTAATGGCCATGAATTAAAGAACCGCATATCAGTGCTGGTTTATTCTGACAGGCCTAAAAACTTTGGGGTTATGGCTGCTTCCCAAAAAGCCTAGCCCATCTTGCAGTGGAGTGAGTAAACTCAAAAGAGGGGAGAAAGCTAGATCAAAATAGGTGACTGTGAGCAGGAAGCATTACAGCCACGCCAGCATAAGCCATTCTGGCTCCTGAGTCAGAGTCCTGTGGGAGCATGAGTCAAATCCCTTAATTGTGGCAGCACGACCATGGAAGATTTCTAGCTGTAGCACCTTATTGAGTCTCCTAAGCAAAGCCTAAAGTAGGAAAAAAACCCCTGTATTTAAAAATTAAACTGCGGACAGAACTGAGTCTTTTCAAACAGGAGTAAAACCATCTAGAAAAACTGTTACCTTACAGGTATGCTTTAGTGAGGAAAACTATCTGAAGACATCTGTTTAAAAACAGTCACCTTCTTGTATGTAAACTTTTTTACTTTCCCGTAGTTCGTGCTGCTGGAAAATTCCTAAAGTTCTTTAAAAAAAAAAAGCATCAAAATGTGCCTGGATACTGGCTTGTCACTTAGTGATAGTAGTCATTTCAGACATACGCACACACAGAGAACTGCATATGTAAAATCTACTCAAGTTAGTATGATGAGCAGAAAACAAAAAAAAGAACAGTGTGGGGGAAAAAACGGGACAGAAGAAATGTAGTGATTTTCGTAGGCAGGCACTGACTATGTATTTCCTGTAAAATACGAAGGCATAACCAGCCATTTTTGTTTGGTGACTGTGGGTCACCTATACTTGAATGAGTTTTTCATATTCTCGTGATTCTGTTTTCCATAGGCAGAACCGTCAGTTCTTAAAATAGGTAAATAAGTGTTATTTACAAAGACAGTCTGGTCATAGATGTAATGAATCCAAATAGATTTAGCCTTAGCTCAGTTCAGTGTTATTTTCCAAGCTCCTCTCTTCACATGCAAGAGTCATGCATTTAGAACAGGCTGCCTGAGGTCATAGACAGGATTTAACGAGTGCAAGCCTGCTTAAGGAGGCCGATTTGAACTGAGTGGATACAGAGCCTTATTTATGACACAAACATAATCTGAATGAAATTGGTTTATGTCTTGTTCGTGTTTAAGAGTACTGTGCTACCCTTATGCAATATTTGCATTGGAAAATAAGAGATTTGCATGGGAGTGAATCACTAAAATTATTCACAAGGCATTACAGGATTTTACAGTGGATCTTTCATAAGGGAATCAGGATGGATAACTGTGGCATTGATTTCAAAATAAAATTTGGATGTTATGTGTGAAATTTCATTAATTTCTTTTAGTAAAAAGACTGTCTTACCATCATTTTGAATTAAAAATATAAAATCTCTTATCTTTCAAGTAATACCTTTTGCTTTAGAAGGCTTGCAACCCATCTATCTGCATCACGGTGTTAGTACAGGCATTGAACATGGAGAAACGATTTAGGCAGAATGAGAAAGCAGCATTTGGAGCACATAAGGTCATCTCTTGAATAGGAGGATTTTCTGCTAGCAGCTGGCACTGCTGAATCTGACCAGTGACTGGAAGGCATCATGCCAGAAGCTAGGACTTAAAAAGATCTTCAGACTGGGGAGCACAAAATTGAAATGGAGAGGAGCTGATCAGCTTTTTCTCCAGTTTTAAAGATAGGTCAGGGAGGTGAAGGAGGCAATGATTGATGGGGTTGGCACTTCTGGGTTTGTCTATAGGGGAAAGCTGCACTGAGGTAAATTTAATTAGCTTTGAAGCCAGTATAGTTACTGTAGTGCCTCTCTGTGTTATGCACCTTCTTGGTATACGAGGACGTTTTTAATTTTCAACCTGTCAGTAATATAGTCAAGATAAATGGGAAAAGTCTTTATTACTCTGTCTTAGAAGTGTACACATGAAAGTTTTCACTGGTACAAAGTTAGGGCCAAATCCATGCCAGGAAAGATTTATCAAAGTAGCCTTCCCAGCAAGCCCTCTTAAGACAGGGAGAGCCTGTATGCGCAAGAAAAGTGCTTTACCTATGTGACACGCAGGAGCACAAAAGTGCAAAATAAGCTGTACCACTCTCTGTGCCACGAGAAGTGGATCTCCCCTCATGCTTTTACCAGTATAAAAAAGATGCAAGAAAAAGCACCTCACTGGCCACTTGTACAGCTGCCAAGGATACTTGTTATACCAACCTCTATGTCTGTTTAAATTCACGTCTACCTTATTTCATGCTATGCCATTCTCAAGACTAGTCCTGCATAAAGCCACCACCAGCCACACTACTGCAATGTTGTGTCTATACCGTGGTTACTAATCATGTTCTAATCCAATAGTGAACACAGAAGACCATAGCTAACACATGGTTTTGCAGAGATACCCTAATGGAGATGACTCTATTGATTTGGACTTTTCTTTACTGCTAAAAAGATTAACTAATTTATTTTTTTTAACCTCAGAGAAACCAACATGCGTCAGCTCTCCTGTACTAAAAACATAGTCAAGATAAGGTGCTTTCATTTTGTACTGAGGTGAATTTTCCAAGGTCAATCCCAGGCAAGAGGACAGGGCTGACCTTGCTGAACTAACCTTGTGGTAAAATTAAAGAATCCAGCGCTTGGCTGGGTTTCCAGTTTGGCATATCTGACATATATTAGTGATTTCTATGCAAAAAATATTGTATCTTTTTTTTTAACAACAGCGACCTAGTCTTTATAATCTGTTTTTGTGTTACCTGAGAAGCAATTCTGTAGTCCACCCTCCACACAGCACAAAGGTTACCTAAGAAACCTAAACTCTACACACGACTGAAATTCACTGTGGACATCTGTATCTACAACAAGTCCTCTGAAACAAGGAGCGGTATGTCCAGAGTGTTTCGTTATCCTCAGTGATGCAATTTGCATTTGGAATAGTCATGTCTACACAGTGCTCTGGAATCCCTGTGTCTACACAGCTGTTACAACACTGCTACTTTGCATTCTTGGAAGATTCCATGGTTTATTGCTTTGCCCCTCTGTTTTGTTTTGGTTTTTTTTTCCACGCTGCTCATTGTGAAAGATCCCACCAGAAGATAGTGGAGTATTTCCCACGATTTCTCTCATTTCATCACAACGTTCGAAGCGAGCTCCATTTTCAAAGGACTGCTGGGCATCAGGCAAGAAGGGCTGAAGACCACTGGGAGGTTCCTGGTGCTGTTTGCATACCTTTAGGGACAGGGACATGTGCACAGCTGAGCAGAGACAACTGGCCAAACTAATGCATGAAGTGGTGAGGCTCAGTAGTGATGCAGAACAGGGACAGCCAGCAATTTCAACAGGATTTGGGGATATTAACTTTCAAGAGCCTTAAACACAGAAATTGCCCCACAACTGTAGGAATGGAACATGTCATAAGATTTTCTCTCAGCACAGTGAAATATACTCATCCATTTTCATCTGCAGGCTCGCCGTTCTCATTTGGTAACCATTTCTGCAGAAAGAAATCCACAGGAAATATGGTCAGGATTTTTGTGAAGGAGTTACGTGCAACAACTAAAAAACTGTCTGGCTTATATGATTTGGCAATGCACAGGCATTTATTGATGAGTTTAAGTATTTGAAGGTAGCTAATTGTGTTTTGGTCGTTAATGTGACCAATAAGGCTATTCTCACTTCAGATCGTACCTAACAAGAAAGCAGCATTTTTCTGTGATGTAGCAAAGACAGATGATCATCATGGGAGACTTACTAATATTAGAATGATGTGATGCATAGGTCCAACAAACTTAGATTTTTAGAAACGCTGGGCTATTTAATGCTTTTTGGTTTTCCTTTAAGGGCAAATATAGAAAACAATAGTGCTATGATTATTCTTGTCTGTCTGAAAGACTTAGCATACCCATACACCCATGTTGCCCCTGTTTATGAAGCCTTTTGCTGGACGAAACACAGAATCACCAAATGAGGTGATTTTAGATTGTGCATTAGCAATACTCAAAAACCGGGTGCTTGATTGTCAATATCTGCCTCATGTGAGAATCATTTTCTCTGGGTTATGCAGATTCTTTCACAGCAAAATAAACAAAGAAACACTGAGACATTTTGAGTAGCAAAAAAATATAGTGACGGTGCAGTCCTCCATCTGATGAGGAAGACCACAGTCTTCCTACATGCCTACATGCCCTACAGTTCAAATGTGAAATAAGTGCAGATTTATGAACAAAACGGATGCCAACTTAGGACAGGAGTAGAGAAATTTGTATACATGACAGGTTTTAATATATCCTAAACAAGGATTTTATTGAATTCTGCAAATTAAGCAATACTATGAAAATAATTTCAGAGGATATAAGTTAGTTAGGGAAAGAGAGCAGGGGAAAACATTCTGTGGAACTGTAGAAATACACTACCCCTTTGGGCAGATGAATGAGTTTACAGGGTCTCATGCAATGCACATTTTATTTATTGCTTTGCAATGTGGAATGTGGAAGGACAAACTTGCACCTACAAACTGCTGTTTAAAGGTGCTGCCTCAGTAGATATGTTATTAGAGAAAGGCTGGCAGACACAGCGAGTGGAGTTTTGTCTTTAAAAAAGCATATTTAGAGTTACCTGCTCTTGGTCTCCTGCAAAAGCTGTTTCTGAAGGGTCATGATCATTTTCCCCTACTCTCTCTCCTCTTAATCATGCTAAATTTATCTTTCTTTCCTTTTCTCCATCTTTTTATCACGCTGTTGTGTTGTGCACATAATTTCAGTAAACATGCCATCCCTTGATTTCCTTTCCTTCTTGCATAGATTGGACAGGTGTTCATCCAGCGTAGGCACCTGCGGCCATGGTTGCTGCAATGTGGCATGGGTGGGAAAGAAAAAAAGGAACAGGTAGTCATGCCTGAGAAATAGCCTCTGTGCCAAGAATAATAAAATATTGCTCTTTCCTTAATTGTGTAATATCCATTCCAAAATAGAGTACTATCTTTGCCTGAAGATTTGTTTTCTAATACCTGTAGGTCAGTATAAAGTCATCTGTTAAATAAACAGGATCTGCAGTCACCAAAGATAAAAAATGCTTAGAGTCTCCACAGTTATTAAAATATTTGTGTAGTCAGAGTTGGGTGATTTAGTTTGTAACAACTTAGTCTAAAGCTGAAGGCATCATGAAAATAAGCCAGAGAATTTATTCCAGCTTTTTTTCTATATCCTGTACCTGCTGTTACAATAAACTTGCCTTCTACTTGTTAGGTCACACAGAGTTGCTACCGTGGATATGTATGACTCTGAGGTAAATGGCAGAATGGGAGAGAAAGACAACAATGATGAAGGGCTCTTCAGCAGACTTAATCTAAGGGTTGTTTTACATTTATAAGAAATGGGACTGATGTCTTGTACACTGAGGTACTTTAGCATGCAACTCCAAATTTAAGCACTTTGCTTCTACTGTGGGTTCTTCAGAAAAGAAAATTCAGTGTCAACTTTCATTAAACAATAGTGATGTAAGAAACTAGCTATTCAAGGAAGATGACATCAGTATGGAGGCCACATATGTTATAGAGTCAGAGATGGATGGATGTCTTGCTGTCCATCAGGAGAAATAAATTCAGGAACCGCTGTGAATTTGTGGTGAAATCTGCCTGCAGTCAACTCAGTGAGGAATATGCTATTTGGGTCAAGGAACCAAAAATGATCAGATACTATGATGCACATAATACCCCTTGAATGCTCCTTACTATGAATGGTAGGAGCACCCCAGCTAGTCCTGGAGGCCATACAGATGTGCAAAAGTCTTCCTGAAGACTGTGTGTAAAATGGTGATGTATATGTATTTCGTAACCTTTGACAAAGCATCTATTATGGTAGAAATGCTGTATATTAGATATAAAGGAATGCGTCTTTATAAGACACGGCCATGCATTAATTCTTAAATGCATTAGTCTTACCATATTCCTTGGAAGAAGCACTATGATCACAATCAGATTAGCACATGAAGGCTCCAGCGTAAGCACAGCCAGTACCGAGAGAATCAGGAGTCAGTAGCTAGCTGTATAAACAGAAGAATTCTGTACTTTGTAGGTGCATCAACGAATTCAATTACTTTTGACATCTACACCACTCGGATAGGTGGGTAGCCCTTAGCATAATGCTTTATGCTTCAAAAGATATCAGAGGTATTCAAGCAATTGGCATGGCTGCATAATTTCTAACAAATGATAGATAAAACAAGACTTGCTTCTTGCTTCAAGTCCCTGGTTGTTAGAGACACATTCAGAAGAAGAACCTCTGATGCTGTGCATGGTTAAGCCTTTGGGGCATTCATTTAAAGGTCCGCATGCCATGATTTCCTGTCTATGGTGGGAGGTAGTGAGAAAGTTTCGGCTTGTCCACAGGTTTTGTTGGCATAGCCTGCATAAAAAGAGGGAAACTGGTCAATATTGCAAATGCCTTAAATAAATTATTTGAAATGTTTTACAATCCCTAGAGAAGACAAGAAAATAGCATCAATAGGAAAGGTATTTTCTAACACTGGAATTTCACTTAAACTTTTTTTTTAATGTATTGTTATGTCTGGAGGTCTCATACTTGATGATCCAAGAAGAGTACTCCTTGTTTGAATTACAGGCTTAATAGCTGCATTAATGATTATCAAAACTATTTTGGTGAGCCCAGGAGTGAATTTTAAAACCTGTGTTACAAAAAACAGTTTCTTTGGAGGATTTTATGTCTCTCTGTCACTAGAGCAGAATCCTCAAATGCAAAAGAAATTCTTCACCCACTAGTCAAAGTCTTCTTGAAGCAATCTCTGTACCAAGCTAGCTATTTGCACCAAGTCAGCATGTTGAAATCTTTTGCCAAATTGATTGGTAGGTTAAGATGGGTTATTTGGAATCAGCTTCAACATATCCTTTCAGATAGCTCTCTTATGGATCATCCATGCTGTTATCGTTTTACTGTAGAAGGAGACAAATACATTTTAAATTTAAAGTTTTGAACACATTTTAAATCCTTAAAAACTTCAAGATTAACATTTTCAAGTGTAGTAAAAATAAAAAATAACATTTAGGTAAAGCAAATAAAAAGAGATTAAATGAATTTAATTAATAGTTACCCGAATTAGAGAATGCTGCCTTGATTTATTTAGTCTGATTCATTCGACATACGGTAACCTTAAATATCTACTTATAATCATTACTTCCATGTAAAGCTGTTTAGTTAAGAACTTTAAGTTCTTTCATCAAATTTAACTAAAAATAATAAAAACCCCTCATAGAATCATAGCCTAGCTTGCAATTTTGGTAAAGAAAATGAAGGGGTTTAAATAATTTTACTATGCTGAAGATTCAGAGGCTCAGCTGCTTCTTCTCCTCATGATTATATAACCAACTATTTTATTTTTTTTTCAGTTAGTCAAGAAAAATGCAGCTTGGGTGGCCAGATGTAGAAGTCTGCACTGCTGCAGTGTAAAGAACTGGATCAGGACTAATCACCCTGGGCTCCTTTTATTGTCTGTGGAAAAAAAAAAAAGGGGGGGTGGGGGGGGAAGAGAGAAAAAGCACTTTAAGGCATGATTCATACCATCCTAATGTAGGCATCTAAAATAGGTCAGATTCATTTAGCTCTAAAATGTCTGTTTTTCTCTATGGACAGGGGCATGGTCACCCTAGGGAATCGCTAGCTTAGATGTGGATATCTATGTTATCAAGTGAGGTGAGATGATTTCCACCCCATGTAACTTTTGTGACCATGAACAAATATCTGTAAAGAAAGAAACATTGCCTCTATAAAAAGGCTTCTAATACAATATGTGCTAAAGCTCTTGTTCCACCTTCCCTACAATGCCCTAGATCCTCTAAAACTTATAGATTGAAATTTCTGTCACAAAGGAAAACATGTTATAATACTGCATTGGCCTTCATTTTGACTCGTGGAAGTGACTGCTCACTAAACTTAAAACTAACACTTGCCAAGAAGTACATAGCAGTGATCTAACTGAAGATGTGCGCGCAGAATTCAGTGCTGATTAGTATGTGTATTAGTGCATACAGCAGTACATCGGTATATTAGTGTATATATACGTATATGTGTACATACACATACTAATAGAAAGCTTAAAAGACAATTATATATAATAACTGTAGTGAAGAAAAACTCAAAGCCAACAGTCATATAAATTAATAAATTTCATACATTAACAAATGCAGTACATTGGTACGCAAAATAAATGTATCTATGAAATAAGCAACAAGAACATGTCTTTGGTTTGTTCTGAATTTCTGTAGGACTATTCCAGACAATAGAAATCCTAGCGATGACATAGTTCCATCGCTAGCTGTGGAAAAGAAAAAGCATTCATTGAATGTTTCTGTTTTGCATTTAGAAAGGAAAATAAAGTCTGCATTGCCAAAAGATCATCTATTCTGACATTCTCAGAATAGATGGTGGTAAAGAGCATCTATTAATTTTTATTTTTTATTTTTTTTAATTGGCAGGACCAGATAACTTGATTTAAAGCTTTCAAAAGGAATCTTGTCCTGCTGCTCATTGACCAAAAGCTTTGGCATACTGGAGAAGTCCAAGAGGCTTGGAAAAATCTAATGCCGTGTTGATATTTCAACAGCGTAAACGGGATGACCAGTGTAACTGTAGATGAGTTAACTTGACCTTGGTTCCGTGTGAAAGCATGGAACAGCTGATACGGGACCCTGTCCATAAGGAAATAAAAAATGGTAACATATTTACTGCCAGTCAACATGACCGTATGCAAAACAGGTTAAGTTAAACAAACTGCACAGTACTTTTAAGAGATAAAAATGTTGATTGTTTTATTTGTTTAATAAAGGTAACTATGTTGACAAAACAATGTCTTTCAGACTTCTGTTAAGCATTGATACCACATGACACCCTGATTAAAATTAGCACCAGAACAAAACCAAGCAAACACATATTAAATGAAACTAAACTGTATAACCAAGAAATTCAGTGTGTAATTGTTAACTAGAACTTACTGAGTATTGCCAGTGTAGTGCTACAGAGATCCTTTCATGTTTGAGACAGTGCAAGTCAATGCTTTTCCCCGTGGCATGAGAAAAAACCCCAAAAAACTAAATTCTAGTAACATTCCTAGTGATGCAAATGACAAAAGGAGAGAAATTATGAGGAAGTGATTTAGACAACTTTCTAGCTAAGCAGAAACAATATGGGTATTCATAAGTGGCCAGTGACATCAAGGGCAACAAGAAAACTTCTATAGGTACATCAATGATAAAAGGAAGACTAGGGAAAATGTGGACCCTCTCTGGGAGGAAAGGGACCCTGGTTACCCAGGATATGGAGAAGCCAAAGGTACTCAATGACTTTTTTTCCTCAGTCTTCACCAGCAAGTGCTCTAGCCATGCAGCCCACATCACAGAAGGCAAATGCAGGGACTGAGAGAATGAAGAACTGTAGGAGAAGTCCAGAGGAGGGCCATGAAGATGATCAGAGGGATGGAGCACCTCTCCTGTGAAGACAGGTTGCAAGAGTTGAGGTTGTTCAGCCTGGAGAAGAGAAGGCTCCGGGGGAGANCCTGGAGAAGAGAAGGCTCCGGGGGTGACCTTATAGCAGCCTTCCAGTACCTGAAGGGGCCTACAGGAAAGCTGGGGAGGGACTGTTTACAAGGGCATGGAGTGACAGGACAAGGGGTAATGGTTTTAAGCTGATGGAGGGTAGATTTAGATTAGATATAAGGAAGAAATAAATTCATGTGAGGGTGGTGAGACACTGGCACAGGTTTCCCAGAGAAGCTGTGGATGCCCCCTCCCTGGCAGTGTTCAAGACCAGGTTGGATGGGGCTTTGGGCAACCTGGTCTAGTGGAGGGTGTCCCTGCCCATGGCAGGGGGGTTGGAACTAGATGGTCTTTGAGGTCCCTTCCAATCCAAAACATTCTATGATTCTATGAATATTACCAGTTAAAGGCTATCTATTTGGGGAGGAGGACATATAGATTACACTAGCAGGACTGAGGAGTGTAATGGCTCTAAAAAAATAGAAAGGCAATGGTTGATGGTCAATTTTTAGTGTAAAATAATATGAAGTTTGCTAATGTTATCCACAGTTTTACTCTGGAAGGGGTGAGAGATGGTCTTCTAATATGTACGGTGGTCAGCCCAAATTAAGCTCTCCATAGAGACAGGCAGAAACAATGAAAGGTACCACCCAACAAACACATATTACTCTGCTTTGGACTACACAAACAGAGCAATTTCTCTGGGATATATTGCAAACACAGGGGATGGAGAAATGGTTAGCAGGGGTTATGTACATCTACATAAATAAGACACAGAAGAACAGCAGGGAGTTTTTCCTTGCTGTGTTTGGGGAAACAAGACTTTGGCTGCATTATTTGTAAATATGATTGCACAACTTTGCTAGCACTTGTGGTGTTTTTGTTTTGGGTTTTTTGATGTTAGTAAACACAAAGCAAGTCTCAGAGTGAATCAAGAAGCTCGAGACAGTGATGAAATTTTTCAGATGTTTAATGGGAAACCCATCCTGACAGTGTCCTGCTTATTCTCCTGTCTCCTGGTCCCCAGGGATTCGATGTGTAAGAGGTGGAATGCTCCCCTAGTCTCCTCCAGGGCAGTTGTTATTGGCATGGGAAGACAGAGCCGTCTGTTCACCTCCTCCACCACCTCCTTGATTCCCCCCTCTTCCTTGGGTCTCCCTTCTCCAGGAGCATCAGAGGAAGACTAATTTTCCACTCCTTTTTCCTTCCTGGAATGCTTTAAAAGGGAAAGGTGATAAAGAATCTCTGTAGGTCTCGCCCTGCTCTTGTAGTTTGGAAAGAAGAAAGCATATACAAAAGGAGTTTGATGCTGACTTGAGAAGCTATACTGGATTGCACGCAGCCAGCCCCAGGATCCTGATCTGTTAGTCTTGTCCAGTCTCCAGGGCTAGGGTTTCAGATGGAAACCAGGGAGCAAGAAAAGGGGCCAGGCCACTCAATGTTTAGGTTTTGTTTCCGTATGGAGCAAAACCTGACTCCCAGCTTGGGATGAAGAAACTACTTGGGGTTTGCTAACCTGGTAGGGTTAGGTAGGCTGCTGTAGGGAAGCAGAGATGAAGCTGAAGAGAAATAAGTGGGGAGATGCATATCTGTTGGTATTACTCAGTGCCTCTGGATAAGATAGTAGTAATGGCTGATAATGTGACGGGGAATCAGACTGGTGCATCAGGTCATGTTGTGAGGCAGCAGCCCTCATGCTGCCCTGCAACACGGGCATATGCCCCGCACACCTAAGGGTGCAAAGTATCTTTGGTGACTCACTACCTTACAGTCCTGCAGCTTTTCCTCTCTGATTTACGCATGATGCTATAGCTGATCAGTAAAACAAGGGGTTTGTCAATCAGCTGCATCCAGTACATCAGTTCATGGAGCAGAAGAGCCTGCAGCAAAAATGTGTGAGATGTAGGCCAAATGGAGAGAAGTGTCAGGCAAGAGCAAGTGTACAAGTATCATGGTTAGTGCATGAGATTTGGCAGAATAGGAACTGAGAGGCAAATGTGGGGCAGGACTGTTTTCAGGTCTGGGAGACAGCAGGAGTAAAAAAATCACCTAAGAATCACTGACATTCACATGGAATGTGAAGATCAATACAGGTGAAAAGGGATTAAATGGATAGGTTATAAATAAAGTACTGATGAATAACAACCCTGCCCCTCAGCATCTTCACCACCACACTAAGGATGTGGGTTTTTGGTCTTGATTCGTCTTCTGAACAGTCTGCAATTCTAACCTTTCTAAAACAATGACCCAACAGCTAGTGTCTTCCTTCTTTCTCTACCATCATCAACAGACTGTCTGTGAGGAGGGAGAGGGAAAAAATCAAATGTCTCCACTTTGCTCCCTGCTGGCTTCCCTTGCTGACTCAGCATCTGTCCCACAGCTGTCCCACAGCACTCAGACAGCAACAAGCAACTTTAAAGTACAAATGTCTTCCAGTTTTCTGATTTCAGAAAAATCAGCAGAGTTTTGCCTCATAACGCGTAAAATGGTTCCTGAAGTTTTCTGATAAATTCCAAAGCGGTCACATTGTATCCAGACAGGCAAGCAATTAAATGCATATATTCATCTTGGCCATCTAAAAGAGAGGAGGCAAGCATCAGCTGGTTCTCTGGAGTCCCTTTACAGCAATAAGTCAAACCTGGTTTAGGTCATTGTTTTCTGATCATCAATACCAGAGCTGCACACAAATGAACAAAAGAGATATTAAACATAACCTGAAGGTTTCTTTTAACAAAAGTTGAATGTTTTTTGTTAAATGAGCAGAGCTCACAATATCGAGTCCATACTGGCATTAGGGTTTTATGTTGCCTACAGAAGCTCTAGAGATGCCCTAACTGGCATGAAGGTGAGTGCTGAGAGTGAATGGTATCTGTCTGGGCATAAACTTCCAGGTACAAAGCTTATGTCAACTCTGTAAAAAATTTCAATTAGTAGTTGCAATTGTACAAATCAACACCTACATTATACGGCTACGTATTATCTCCTCCAATATTAACAGGAACATAAACTTAGATACACTATATTGTGAACATACTCACTGTTAGGGTTCAGATCTATCTGAAGAAAGGATGAATAACTCTCCATTACTTTTGGAGGGACTTTAGAGGCTAAAATGCATTAGTTATCCAACTTCTAGATAGCTATGGTTAGCTGAGATGAACATCACCTCACCAAATATACAGGGAGATTCAATCCAGCTGAGTTTACAGCATCTCTTCATTTATCCCATCACTTATGGATATAACCTAATGGCCACTTGAGGCCTGTAAAGGAAGACTTAAATATTATAATCTAGTTCAATTACAAGTTATTTGTGCTGTAGAGGACATGAGATCACTGAACTCTCTACAGTCTGCTTTAAAATCCATGCTGCTATAACAAATACAACTTGAACTGTGAATATCTATTCTTAAGTGACTCGTTAAGCCTGAGAAAAAGTATAAAATTTATCCAAGAAAAACCAATAAAATAAAATGTTCTTATTGCGAGAAAGTAGGTCTTGTGGATTGTGGTGGCATTCTACAGCTGTAACATCACTTCTGGAAATGTGGAATACAGCTGCTGCATTTAGGCAAAATACCCCTGGTCTATAACAGCACTAAAAAGTGTATTCTCCTGAGCTTATTTATTAAGAGGATCAGAAATTAATTTAATGAAACTGAAGAACTTTAGATAAAATATTGTCAGTTCTGTGGAGTTGTTTTCAAAGAGAAGGGAGCCTCATCAATTGTTGTGTGTTCCTGAATCTTACTGAAATAATTCAGAGGGAATGGTTTGTAAGATTTTAAGATTTTTTTTAAATTCTTGAAATCCAACTGGAGGTAAGATATTGTTTAATGTAGTATGTTAATTTGATGTGTGCGTGCAGCATGGTTACAAATTTGAACCTGCATGTGGAAAAGGCAAATCAAAACTAATTATAGACAGTCTTCAAAAGTGAGACCCTGAACAACCTACATTTTTTTCCTGAACTGAAAGTAAAAAATCAACAAGTCATTAAATGGGGTTGTAAAATTATTTCAGTATTGTCAGTCTAAAGGATTGATAATGTAAAGATATCTAAGTGTAAATGTTTTGGGGAGTGGGATTTTTAACTTGTTGGTATTTCTTTAAAAATAGCCAACACGGGAGGGTGGCAGGCAACTGTTGTTTTTGAACTTGATTATCCTGCAAGAATATCTAGATTGCTTACCCATCGGCATTTTTCAGCAAATGTTCAATTAACAACTTGACAGCCAACCATTGACTTTAAAACTATTTGATCTTTCCACAATCAATAAATCGCATCTGTGTAATTTATACCGCTGCAATACAGTTACATGTTTAGCACATTTGTTGTGCTTATGTGTTTCTAAACAAAGCAAAGAAGGTCATTTTGTCACAAAGAGGGACATCTTCGCAGGAAATGGTTAGAGGAAACTCTTGGGTAGATACATTGGCTGGGAAAGGTAAACCAAAGGCCAGACTACGGTGCAGTCCACGGATCTCTCACCAGGACCAAGTTAGTTAGGACAGAAGAAGGATTTGTTAGCAAACAAACTCGGAACGCTTTGTACCAGAAATGAAAGGCCCTTTTTAGCTCATTGGAGGGTGTAAGACAAAGATGCCTCTTGGAGGCTTCGTTTCTGAGGCTTCTTCCAGGTCCTTATACGACTCCAGCTGAAGAAAGGGTTTGCTTTGGCTTGGTCACCGTAAGGGAGTGGACTGAATCTTAACTCACTGATCCGCTTCCATGACAGCTGCTTTCGAGAGATGACAGCAACTCTTGCAACATCCGCATTTGGAGTTATTCACCTTTAAAAAATCTACTTCCATAGCCTCAAAAGATTTTACAAGTCAGCAGTTCCCTGGCCAAAAACAATTAGATTTCCCATCATGTCATAGAAAGAATTGAATTTCTAAACTCAAATGTATTGTGAACTTCTAATATGCAGCCTACCTCTCCTTATTAGATATCTGAATAGACTCAGGAGTGATCCAAGGGACATTTCCCATTCCCTCTGGGGTTTGGGGAAAATACTCTAAACCTCCTTTGCTGCATATCAATAAAGACATCGGGAAGAAAATAATGACAGTGAGGAATAGAACTGAAAGATGACATCAGAAAAAACAGAAGTGTGTAGGAATGAAGTGAGGCACCCAGAAATGTTCCCTTATTGTATGATTAAATGCAACAGACGAAATTAAAAACACGTTCATTTGCTGTGATTACCTCATTCTCTCCTGTTACAAATGCCGTTCCTTTGCTTAATCAGCAGTTTAACTGAAAGCAGTCCCTTCACTTGTATTTGATTTTGTGGTCTCCCACTTCACTAATGAAAACATAATGTTCACATGAATATTTTATTAACATTAAGTGACCATTTTGTTTTGTGTCCATGACCGCTCAGCAGAACATGCATGAATCTTTCCTTTTTTTTTTTTTTTCTTCTTTTTGTGGAAATAATTTACAGTAATTTTTTAGCAAGTTATTAGTATTCTTTAGAGATATAAATTGCCTCCAACCACAGTAGTGCTTGCTAGAACAATGAACTTGGAGATACCCACTCCTTCTTCTTCTGCCCCACAATCCAGCTATCCTTGACAGAGTCTGTTTGAGCCATGATGCCCACCAACTGGGAGAAGGTTTTATTCCACCTCTCTTGTAGGTTGCACATGAAACTGCGTAAATTTCTAGTGTCAACAGTTTTGTACTCATCTTGTTGCAATGCTCAGTCTTTCTGAAATCAATAGTTGCACCTCTGCTGTATGTCTGAAAACATATGCTTCCAAAATACATTGAAAAAGATACTCCATCTCTCCCTTCAGCATGTTTTGCCTTTTGTGCTTTCCCCATGCATATAAGCCCACCAAAATATGGAAGGTTAACACTTTTCTGTTGTTCTTTAAATGCTGAGCACGCCTGCAGTGTCCATCAGTTAGGCAACTGGCAAGCTGAAGCCACTGCTTGCAGAATCGCCTTTCTCCCATTTGACTCCCCACACCGGCAATCTTCCTCAATTCATTGTATATGTACAATATATACATTAAACAAAACAGGAGGCCCACCATTAATTACTCATCTACACAATGTCTAACACAATGGGAGCCTGAGGCTCCAGTGAGTTTCCCAGACACTGTCTAAATAATGCAGATAGATGATAATTCTCCTTGAAAGCAGTCGGCCCATTTCGAGGGCAAGCCTTCCTCATTTTATTCACATAAAACTTCCACTGAAGGGGTATGCCGAAAAAAGCAGGCGAGATTTTCCTCTGCAGTGAGTCTATTTCCCCAAATGTCTCTTTATCTTCCTGGTGGTCTCGTGCGGGCACACATTAGACCAGCAAATGTTTTGCATGAGTAAGAGTTGCACCAACAGCTTACCCCAAACAGCAAGAATAAGCAACAATTCACAATCATAGGTTTACACTCTTTTATTTTGCACAATCAAATAAGTAGACAGAAAAAGAAAAGCCACCAAAGAAAAAAAGAGAGAGAAGACTGTTTTTTCCCTTTCAGTAGTAATAATCCTAGGGCTATTTATAATGTGTATATATCATAGAAATGCAATAAAACAGGACTGGAATTAAACATGAGATCATCTAGAGTATCACACTGCCCTGAGTCAGGACAACTGTACTTGTGTCATTCCCGATAAATATTTGCGCAGCTTAAAATGCTCCAGTGATGGGGACTCTATAAAAATCCCTTGGCAATCTACTCCAGGACTGCATTACCCCTGCTGTTAGGAAAATTATCCTGATGTCAAGATAAACGACAGAGGAAGTTAGACTCCCCTCTGAAGTTTGAAAAAAAAGGAAAAAAAGCTAGAGGAAAAAGAGTTATTACCTAAAGCTGATGCAAAGGCCATCTGAAACAAAGACAAATCGCCAAATGAATTGTAAGGCAGAGGGGAAAGCTGAATGCCTGGGATTGTTTTGCTGGGGAACAGCCTCCAAGAGCAGACAGAAACAAACAGAAAGAGAGGTTGGAGTAACGTGCCTAGGGAAAGAAGTAAACCAAGAGATTTTTCAAACAGATTGCTACCTGGAAAGAAACAGCGTTAGAAAAAGCAGACCATGTTGGAGTCCCATTGTGTTTGGGCAAACAGGTCTTTGCAAATTTTCTGTAAATACTGCATCAAAGAAATACTGAATTCTATCATCAGTCTCTTCAACAGAAAAACCCTGAAGGAGCCTAGATCTTGGCTGTCCATGCAGGTCAGAAAGGTACATTACAAAATCTTTTTTTTTTCTTTTAAAGGAGGAAAAACAAGGCATTGTTTTCAGTGATTCTCAGATATTTACACGTTCTTCTCACATGCAAGAGGGGTATAGACTTCATCTATTGCTTAAAAATATTTGGCTGTATTGCTTCATGAACCTTTTTTTTTTTTTTTTCCCCTAAACCAGGATTGGTTCCGTTCTATCAGGCTATTTTCTTTAAATAAACCACAGCATTTTTCAGATTCGCGATCACTCCAGACGGAATGAAAGATAGTATTNACAACAACAACAACAAAAAAAGATGTTCCAGGAAGAAAATCCTGGTGATTGCGACGCGCTGACGCATCTCAACACCACCCCCCCCGGCCCCCGTGCGTAATTTTCGCACCGGCAGCGGAGGGGCGGCAGAGGGGCAGGAGCTGGTGCCCCC